>JAADVB010000001.1:0-203193 GCA_023334545.1 Salisapilia sapeloensis | reverse complement strand
TCGGTGGTTCAATCCCGCCTGGAGGCTCTCTTTTTGCCTCTTGCTTTTCCCTTTTTACCTCAATGTACACCCACCCACGGCGCAGCCCATGCCGCCCGCCACGCACATTCACAAATCCAAACAACAAACAAGCAAACAAACTCGACTAATTTCGCTTTTCCAACCCAATTTGGTAAGTTTAGCTTTTAAATATCTTGAGATTTCCTTTGAAGACGAAGGGTAAATGCAGTTGAATTTCCTACAAGCAAAAGGAGTACACGCATCTCATGGATATAGGCGTTGTGGATCACAGTGTAATATAATGAAAACTTGGCGAGTGAATGCCGATCAAATTTTGGATGTTGAAGATCTTGTTACGCTCATCAGAATGGAAAACTCGTACCATAATAAATATTTAGGGCCGGTGAAGTCTGTATAGTCGAGAATGAACAGTTTGGTATATTAACTTAATGTTCTAAAATGAATTTCGACAAAGTCTTCATTCACGATGCTCGGATTCAGGTGCAGCATCAGTAACATAGTTTTAAATATAAACTATCGCATGATGCGTAGGATGGCTCTAATGTTGCGACAGTCATGGTCCTGCTTATTTACACTTTATGTATGCTATAAGTACGAGCTGAGCAAAACGCCAAGACTTTGCAAGTACAATATTATGCAACCACCTGTGTTATAACTTTAAGGTGATCAATTTTCTATCGTAGAGACTTTATGACCAATGTAGGCAATCGTACAACTCGCATAGTCTGCAGCAACTTGTAGTTTATAGTTTCAATACCAGAGGCAGAAAACATTCAAGATATAGGACTCAATGACACGCTACCGTCGAAGATACACCCGAAAGCTGCAGGCGGGCCCTTTTTTATTGGAAGTGAGGTACATTGATGCCAAGCTACGTATGATATCTAATGTCCGTACTGGCATGCGTTATTTGCATACCACCTTTTCGATCGAGCCATCTCTCTCTTTCCCGTAAGCATGCTGGCTTGTGTGACCTTGTGCTGCTCTTGTATGAAGTCGGACTGGCCCATTTGGCCGTGTGTTCTACGAATGAAGCGTGCTGGCTTGTGTGCCGTTGTACCGCTCTTGTGTGTGACTAGCTCGCGTGATGACTGGGTCGTCTGTCCAGACGCGTATGTTGTCGAATTTCCCGCGTGGTCATCACTCCAAGCGGTGCGAAGCCCTCCGCCATCATCATGCTTCTTGCAGGGCCCCAGTTGGGGGCTTCCTCCCTGGAAGGCCAAAGATTGGAGACCTTTGGAGGCGATCCTTGGGCTGCTTGCGCTCGAAGAAGAAGATTCGGAAGTGCAAACGGGCTGATTGTCTGTTTTCTCCTTAGTACCTGAGTAAATTTGAGGCAGTTTCAAGCATTTAACTTCGAGAAAATCAAGTACCAAATCTTATTGCAAGTAGTAGTGGTCAATAATGTAGTCACAGTCATATAGCGAGCTGCATCTACGTGTATCCTGCTATAGATTATAGCTTGTTGCTACAACAATACTACAATACAAGTATGCCTTACGACTAAGCATTTGACAGGTCATGCTTTCCTTTATTGCTAGCCACTCAAACGAGTGTAATTCTAACTTCAATTCTGTTTTTGTCCGCTCGGTTTCCCTGTCAAATGCCCAGATTTGTTAAATGGACAATTCAAGATACTTTAATAAAAGCGAATAGCTTTTAAATGAGGTAATGACTTGACGCTGGGACGAAGAAAGTAAACGGGACTATAATAGAAATATCGGTTTGACACGCTTGTTCGACTTCAGTCGACCAAAGAAGTCGAGGAATGCAAGCACTTTAAAAGTAAATCTAAATATATGGGGTAGACTATCTAGATGGACGCCACACGCACAAACTTGATTGGGATATTGCTCAAGCACGACACGAGGGGATGAGAGCACAGAATTCAATCTAGATAGTCACTTGTTAGTAAAGAGAATAACAGCATGAACATGATAATTTGTGCCTGTACATCTATATCAAGAAATGTTGCGCAGACTAGCATACGAAAGAGGATAAAGCAGTGGATCGAAGTCGATTTAAAATGCCTATTTCTCGAATGAAAGATTTCTTGCTTTCAGACATCCACATTAGCGTAGTCGATCATTGAGCAAATACACCATATTCCAGTATTCTTGGTCCATCATCATGTGCCTGTTTCATATCCTACAAGCATCAGATGCAGGCGTACCATCTTTAAGGTCGTCGAGTTCATGCAAAATCAAACTTCAGAAAAAGATACTTTATCTAGTTGCTTTCTGAGTTGATTATAAGTAATTTAAAAATAGCAGAGCGGACCAGTTTGATGCTGAGCTTACATGTTACGTCTCGCGAGGAGCGCTATCAGCTACTTAGTGGTAAGCTACGAGCAATAGGGCAAACCAGGGTTACATACAGGACATATCTTCTTTTAGTTTTATATAATGTAAATTTTCGACTGGAGTTAACAAGACAGCTTGGCCGAGTGGTTAAGGCGCTAGCCTGCTAAGTTAGTGGGGCAACCCGCGTGAGTTCGAATCTCACAGCTGTCGTTTTTGCTTTTTGGAGATTGGCATCATGACATCGAGTCTTCGCTATTAATCTTTTTGTACTGAAAGCAAGGTACGGCTACTTTGAATTGCCTCAGAAACGTTTTACTTGCTGAGATGTCTTCTTTCACTATACTTCGATAGAAGATATAATCCTTCTACTTCGAACTTGCCTCTAGGCGGAAACTGTCAGATACGTGCTAACTTGTGAATTTATCACCATTTCTTATCAGGAGCTTTTTTAAACTTGTTGCTGATAGTGTAGAGAAATAACCAATCTCTTGTATGGAAGCCGCTAGATTGTATTTAATACAGCTTGTGTACTGACCTGATGGATAGCATGCAATCGAAAAAAATAGTAAGCAGAAGACAAAATACAAAATCCAAGTCAAACGACAACACAAGCCAAGCAGTTTTAATTTTATAAATATATGTGTAAAGTTAGCATGAAATATCAAGCGCCTCTATAGCTCAGTGGTAGAGCACTCGCTTCGTAAGCGAAAGGTCGGTGGTTCAATCCCGCCTGGAGGCTCTCTTTTTCCCCAACCTATACACGTTATCTCGACCCCACGTGATCCTCGTGCCCATACTTTTTGTCGCCTCTTCCGTCAATCTGCTGTCAATTGTCCGCCGCCGTCGTCGGGTTCGAGATCGTGTACCGTTAGTCACGTCTGTTTCAAACAATTGTGTCTCGGGGCAGCAAAAGCGAAGAAAAAGAAGACGATCAGACTGAATTTCTCCGTGAGCTCGACCGACGTTGTGCACTCGATCTGACGCATTCTCGAGCACACGCACTACCAGTCCGATAACAAACACGCACGACGAAACACTTATGTCGGCCATGAATTTAAGTCGCGAACAGCAGAACGAGCTGTTGTTTGTCGGATTTAACCAAGATAACAGTACGTCGTCCCTACTCTCGTAATAAAGGTCGGTCGAAGAATACTAAATAGCTTGTCCTCTAGGCTGCTTTGCATGTGGCACGGATACAGGCTTCAAGATCTTTAATTGCGACCCGTTCAAGGAGACATTCCATCGAGGTACTTTTCGCCTTCTCTTCCATTTCGACAAAATGCTTAGTTTCTCCCCTTGATAGACTTTACGAATGGAGGCATTGGGATCGTCGAAATGCTCTTCCGTTGTAACATCCTGGCTATCGTCGGTGGTGGTCGAAACCCGCGGTATCCTCCCAACAAGGTCATTTAAAATTTCTTCTGTACGCTTATACGTTTTTCACTGACATGAATCTTGTCTAGGTCATGATCTGGGACGACCACCAAAGTCGTAACATTGGTGAATTGAGCTTCCGAAGTGAAGTGAAGGCAGTGAAACTACGAAGGGACCGGTGCGTATACGTATTCATTTATCTATCCATTCGCTACTAACATGCATAATGCAGCGTCGTAGTCGTCTTACAGAACAAGATTTACGTCTACAACTTTTGTACGTACAAGAAATTCATATAAAAATGATAAAGACTGACAAGATTGTACACTAGCCGACCTGAAGCTCGTCGACCACATTGAAACGATTGCAAACCCCAAGGGCCTCTGCTCCCTCTGCCCGAGCACCACCAACACAGTCTTGGCTTGCCCTGGTGTCAGTCGCGGCACCGTCCGTGTCGAGCTCTACGACATGCGGAAGACGACGCTCATCACGGCCCACGAGGCCGAGCTGTCCCAGATCTGTCTCAACCAGGACGGCACACGATTGGCAACGGCATCGGACAAGGGCACGCTCATCCGCATCTTTGACACGCAGAGCGGTCAGATCACGCAGGAGCTTCGGCGTGGCGCAGACCGTGCAGAGATTTACAGCGTCTGCTTCAGCCCCAACTCGCAGCTGCTCGCGTGTTCGAGCGACAAGGGCACCGTGCATGTCTTTGGCTTGACACCGGAAGGCTCTGGCACTGGCGTCGGAGCCTTCTCTGGCAACGGTGCATCCTCCACTTCCCCCGTTGCATCTGCCCAGACGTCTGTGGCGCAATATCCGACGTCGAACCAACCTCCTCGGAGCAACGGGAGCGTGGACGAAGAAGGCACGGAGAACTCTAAGTCGAGTTTCTCGTTCATGCGAGGTCTTTTGCCCAAGTACTTTAGCTCCGAGTGGAGCTTTGCTCAGTTCCGTGTGCCTGAGACGCGTACGATCTGTGCATTCGGGACAGAGAAGAATACGATCATTGTCGTGGGTGCCGATGGGTCGTTCTACAAGGCTGTCTTCAGCGGCACGGGCGACTGTGAAAGCACCTCGTACTCGAAGTTTATCCAGACGGATGAAGACGATTAAGAAGATTCTCGTCCGTTAACGGATGCTTTCTATCATGTTGAACGAACTAGTTCCTCTCTTTCTTTTTTCATGTCTCGACGATTCCTTGCGCTCGTCTAGCTCCTTTCGGACAGATAGCAGCGAAGTGATTTAATGCAATCAATATTCAAAGAAGCTCTGTTCGCTTGGACTTGTCTGTCTTGTATTCACTTCTTTTTATGCACTTCATCTCCGTGGATCGTGTATCGATCTCGCTGGACATTCGGATCGTACTAGGAAGATGGTTAGATATAGATAAGAATGACAGGATAGAGAGACGTACCACTTCCCATCGACTGGCAGGGAAAATGTGCTTGTTCTTTTCATACCAATGCCTTTCGACTACTTTGCCTGGATGTGACTAGTACAGATGCATGTGAATGGTGTGTATGATCATGGATATGTGTCTACGTACTTCATCCTTTTCGACTCGAACGTCATTGATGAGTCGAACGTCGTCATGGACGTCAAAGTGGAAGAGTGGACCGCTCTTGCCTCGTGCTTTCGTGACGATGAGGTCGTAGAAAGAGTAGTGGTGAGGGATGATCAAGTCTTCTTTAATGTACATGAGATTCTCGGCACTAATACCGCGCAGTTCCGAGAACTCGGACGATAGTTGCTGACGAACGAGTTCCAAATATTTGCCGATGGTCGTCTTTTTAGCTACAGTGATCTCGCGTCGATGACCACTTCCATCCCAGTAGCTGTATGTGACAGCAACTTGCTCGTTGCGAATCCTCTCCTGCTCTTGCTCCCACTCGACCTGCAGTCTCTGTCGCTCCTTTGCTTCTTCCTCCTCTCGATCTTTGTCTGGTAGGAAATCGGTGTCAACGTCTGGATCCTTGGTGATCTTCTTCTTCTTTTGAGCGATTGGACTTGGCTTCGAGGCGTCCACTTCTTCCTCATCGTCAAGAGAAAATGATAAGGCACCGATCGTCTTGGCCTTGCGTTTCTTCTTGGGCTTTTTCGTCACTTTCGTGTCCTGCTTTTCACTAGCAGTTTTCATGTCATCATGTTAGGTGATGGTTGCAAGGTATGGGAATGTTATAGTACGTTGCTTCGATGCGAGTGTCCTTGCGATTTTCAATGTCTTCCCGTCGCTTGCGAAATTCAGCAGCACTTACAAGCCCTACTGTTTGCCTCTATTCATTGAAGCAGCAATATGATTAATCGACATACATATTAAAAGATAGCAATACATTCGTACCTTGAATTCAGCATCAGCATCATCACGAGATGATTCAAAGTTCTTGTCCAGCAACGCTCCACGCTGGTTCTGACGCTGAATCTCCTCTCTCTTCGCATCAAACTCCTGCTTTTGCTTCTCCCGTTGCTTATCTAGCTCAGCAGCCCTTCGACCAGCCACATTGCCTTCTATCGTATGCACACCGACGGACTCGTAGCGCTTATATTCGGACATGGTGCCTATTGCTCTGATCGATGGTCGGTTGTACCACCTAAGCGGTACACTGTACCACACCTATTAACAACAAGCCAGACACGGCGGATGCTCCGACGCACACCCAAGAGCAGCGACCACGAGTACGTCTTTTTTCAATAGCAAACATGGTGTAGACAGTCGAAAGCTTTGTCGAGATATACGGGCTGCTGGCTACGCACAATGTGGTGCCGAACGATGGTCGACGTCACTGACATGCTCCTGCGCATCTTCCCTTGTGTCTGTAGAGAGGAGCAGCGGCCTAATCATGGAAGCTTTAGACCTTCCTTTGGTCGCAGACGATCAAGTGAAGGACCGAAGAGTGACCAGATGTCGTCATTGCAGCGCTATCGTTCTCAAACGATCAAGGATTATGGTCTGATGATCGAGTATAAACATCTTCGACAGCATGTTCCTGCTGGTATCTACGTTCTCCCAAGCTTTGATGATTCAAGAGTCTGGTACGGCACGATCTTTATCCACACTGGTCTCTATCGCAATGGTGTGTTTAAGTTCACGATCTACATCCCGGAAGAGTACGTTGTTCAGTATGTATGCTTTCTAGCATGGTTTTATCGTATGCATAGGTATAATGCAGCGGGTACTTTTCCGAAAATTGTCTTCAATACAACTGTATTCCATCCATACGTCCATCCAGAGGTAAAGCTAGTATTTTGTGCGATTCAAACTTGTATCTAAACCAAAGTAGACGCGACAATTAGATTTGACACCAAAGTTTCCGGAATGGGATCCTGAATTGCACTACATGGTTGCTGTCTTGACCTATCTGAAGAGCATCTTTTACATGAAAGAGTTTCCAGAAGACGCACAAGTCGCGAATCCCACAGCCGTCCACCTGTACGTGATATAGTCGAACATCGAAATACATGCATACTAACTATCAAGTAGCTTTCACAATTCACCAGAAGACTTTGTCCAAAAGGTCGAGTCGTCTGTGGAAGAATCACTCGGGACGGTGTATCACAACGAGAAAGACACGCCATTGCGGTTCACTCGTCATAACCCAGCCCACGAAAGTCTTCGAAAGGAACTATTATCGCAATTAGATCAAGATACTTCTGATGAAGATGGATCGAATCATGAAAAGAAACGAGCATTTGGTCCAGAATTACCTCCAGAGATGCATCCACAAGCGTCTCAAGATAGCAATTTAGAAGAAAAAGCACAAGAAGCTGCTGCCTATGTGCGAGAAATGAGCAAAGCAGCAGAGTGATTCCTTTTCTTTCTTAGCCTTGTAGTAATACATGCTTTCAGCACTTTCATCCTAGCTTCCATCCTTCTTTCTAGCTAGTCTAGTAGATGTGGTACGTCCATGTAGCTCGAGGTGGTAACCGGGTGTAATTTATCGCAATGGTATAAATAACTGCATGGAGAGTACTCGGCACTTGACAGTGGTAGATGCATAAAGTGCTTTAACAGCTATTGCTATAGAATACATGGCTACTGAGATGAATAGAGACAAGATATACAAGGAGGAAATGGATGCGGATGGGAATCAGGACGGCAATCGATCTCGAGAGCGGATGAATAGTGGGGAGCATCTGGCGTCGCGTATCCCGCGTAGTAAAGCTGGCGAGCGACTACGACGGCTATCGCAAGAAGTGTACTCGTCCTGTCTACCAGAGCGACTGGATGCATCCGAGCTGTCCACCAAGTCTAGTACATACGTGAGCAATGGGTATCATGACGATATGGACGCCTACTTGAAAGAGGATGACGCCCAAGCAGCAGCATCAGCTCCATCGATGGAGTTTCCTGCATCCCACCGGCAAGACAAAGATACCTTTCGAGAAGACAAGTTGCCATGGCAGGAAGAATGGAGTGGCGAGTACGCTAGACAGAAGGAAGAGTTTGTAGGACAGGAGCGAGAAGATAGATACGCCGATACACTGTTTCAAGAGATCGACAGCTTGATCCATGATTCAGGACCGGATAGAGTAGAACCACAGACATCGACATTGGATGTATGTCTTGTCGTATTACAAGCTTCGTTGATCATGAATGACGTGTGCTATAGGAAGAAGTGTATGAAGAGCTACACAAGCTGCAGGAACGAATGAATAGCTTGGAGGAAGATGCCAAGTACCGTCAGATCGATGTCGACATGACAGAGCAGAGGTGTGTGACAGAAGCAACAGAGGCTGCAAACAAGCACATGAGGCTGTCCACCCGCATGGAGATCCTGGAGGAAAAGGTATCTTCCTTCATGATGCAGGCAAAGAACTTTATTTATATTTTATCGCAGATGAAGAGCATGGAAGAGTACATGCGAAAGGTGGAGCGAATCGGAATGACTAGACGAAGCGAGCTGCATTTTGAATCTGTACGACATCGATTTCGTATCCAAGGGAGCGACTGTTATAACGCTGTGTAGACACATCCGTGGCGGCAAACGATTTTGAAAAGTGTAGTCGTAATCCTCTTGGCGTATGTCGTTGCATTTTTACTGCAACTACCGCTAGAAGAGTCCTTGACAATGGTGTAGCCGTCACCAGTATTTAGCAATCGTACTTGAAAGTGGCAAATTGAATGGCATGTATTTTCGGTGCAGCTTTATATCTCGAGCGATTGCTTAAATCTCCTTCACCTTGAAGACACGGATGCCCAAGACCGTCGCGACTTCCGTAATGACGTGGTACACCATGTGTGCATACGCTGCCAAGGTGATGATGAAGAATAGTTCAACGACAAGCGTTTCATGTCCCTATATCAAAATATAAGTTGAAAGAAAGAGCTAGTGAGTTGAATAGAATCTGTACGAGTGGGACGACGCCGACGGTGAGTAAGAAAGCGACTGCTAGTTGGACTTGGAAGGTCTTGCGTAGGAGCCAGTAGGGCTCTTCTGTCATGTGCGCTAGCATCATGTGCATCACCATCTACAAGCAACGTCAGCAGTCGAGGTAACAAATGATGTAGAAGGAAATACCTTGGCAAAGAGGAGACCGACAGTCCACATGATGAGACGCGGGTGGTCGGTGAAAATGTCCGAAGGAGAGCATAGGACCCAGATTGCCGATAGTGCGATGAGAGCTGCGAATGGCGTGAGACCCATCAAAGCTGCGAATCCATCTCGTGTCTTTTGTTCCAGCGATCGGATGGCGATGAAGACTAGACAGTAGATTTAAGTATCAGGAGCTTGAGATAGTGGAAGGGTTTGACGTACCGCTGAGGAAGCATTGGCCGATGGCCATAAAGCACGTGAAGAGAACAAAGGCTTGGTTGTTGTTGATCGATGGGTAGTACATGAATGGTTCGTGCCAAATGGCTGGACCAACTACTGCTGTTGCAATGTACAAGACGTACATGATGGCTAGACCTTCGTTCGGACCGTTTACAGGTCCCAAGGCCAGCGTACCAGTATAGTACTCTTCCCATGTAGCCATGAAGAAGACCATCATGGGAGCAAGGAGCAGCATGAGAGACTACAAGAGGGAAGATTATAAGACAATAGGAACTGAAGGATATAATAGATGGATGGAGTACCCAAAAGGTGGGACCTGTGCCAATCGTAGAGGCAAAGGTGCAAGCGCTGACAGTGACATTAAGGGCATCGCATCCATGATCGAAGAGGAGACCAAGAGGCGAAGAGTTGCCGGTCTTGCGTGCCTGCTTTCCATCGGCAACATCCAGCACTTGATAGGTCACTAGCGCTACACCAGAGAAGGCGTACACCCAACGAGGAGCTTCCTCGATCATATTCGGCGAGTACCTACAATGGGATCGGATCAGATACGCGAAGCGTTGCAAAGGGTTCTACAAGATCCCGACGTACCACAGCATAAAGATATGAGATAGCACAATAAGACTGAGTCCAGAGATGGTAATGGTATTGGGCGCAAGCCATGGCGGCAAGACATTGTCCACCAGTAGCTGCGCCGTTGGTGAAATTGCATAGTTGTACAATAGCGAAGCGTCACTGCCACTGTACTTGTATTCGCCAATGTGACGTGCACCGTCGGCAGTAAGGTATCTCAACGTAGCCTTTTGAATGCGTTCTTCCGATGCAGATGCAGACGTCTGTCCGTCTGCGCCGGTACTCGCTGCCTTCTTGACCATGCTTTTTACGCGATTTGGATCGAATTGCTCGTAGAATTTTTATTTTCTATATACTGCCACTCGACACCAGTCCAGGACATCACGCGTCCAAGTGTCAATTGAGGGCAGGATGATCCAGTCCATGTTCTTCGTGACGACGACCGGGTATATGCACTAGCGTTGATGGAAGATAGAGGGGAGATTGACGTGTAGTGTGTAGAGAGGTGATTATTGAAAAGCATTGGCGCGGATTAACGAATCGCAATGTGTGCGATTTTTTCATGGAAGAGGTGAACAAGTATCAAGATCGGGAAGATGTACCACCGATCATTACGACGAGCAAATACTATCTTGTGAGTGTCTTTCGTGATGATCTCTTTGTCCTGGCTGTCGTTACGAATGAGGTAAGCTAGTCTCGTATCGAGCGTATGCGAATGGATTTTTAGATGTATATGATCAGATCTCGCCTCTCTTCGTAATCGAGTTCCTGCATCGTGTACTGGCTGTCTTTCGAGACTACTTTGGATCCTTTGATGAAAACGCCATGAAGGAGAATTTCTCCACCGTCTATCAGGTATCCATACGCTCGTATCACTCGGCAGTAGGTCGTCACTAACGCTACTGTCTTGTATCTAGCTCCTGGAAGAAATGCTGGATAATGGATATCCACTCACAACGGAGCCAAACGCTTTAAAGGCCATGGTCGCACCTCCTTCCACCGCTAATCGCATCGCTGCCATGGTTTCAGTACGCCTACTTTATCCACTAGCTCTTAACATATTCACTAACGCTATTGCAGGGCAAGTCCCAAGTCAGCAATACGTTGCCGGAAGGTGCCATGTCAAACATCCCGTGGCGAAAGAGTGGCGTCAAGTACACGCAGAATGAAATCTACTTTGACATTGTCGAAGAGATCGATGCGATTGTGGATAACAGTGGTCGCATGATCTCGTGTGAAGTGAATGGCGCTATCCAGGCCAACAGTCGATTGTCTGGTGTTCCAGACCTCACCATGGTCTTTGCAGATCCGTCTGTTCTAGATGACTGTTCTTTCCATCCTTGTGTCCGCTACTCTCGCTACGAACGTGAACGCGTGATCTCGTTCGTCCCACCAGACGGACAGTTCGAACTGATGCAGTATCGCGTCCAGGTACAGCATCTTGTTCCACCTGTGTACGTCCACCCGCAAGTAAGCTATGGCGATAAAGGATCTGGGACGTTGGATCTGCAGATTGGGACTAGAGGTGTCCCGACGCTTGCATCCAATTCGAAGAAGAGTCTGCAGGTGGAGGACGTGACAGTCGACGTCATTTTCCCCAAAAGCGTCCGGACGGTCGATGCAGACACCGAGAGTGGATCCTGTCTCTTTGACGAATCCAGCAAGACACTAAAGTGGACAGTCGGGAAGCTCGGTCGAAAGGTCTTGAGCCCAACGTTGCGTGGGAATGTCATCTTGCATCAGAATGCGTCTGTACCGGATGAAAAGCCGATCGTCCTTCTGGGTTTTAAAGTGCCCATGGCCACTGTCTCCGGTCTTAACGTCGAGACGTTGTTGATTTCGAATGAGAACTACAAACCGTATAAAGGCGTGCGTACGCTGACCAAGGCCGGACGCTTCCAGATCCGCATGTAGAGCACTTGAAGTTAGATTGAAACGCATTATCCACCAATCAGCTCTTGTCTTTTTCACGTTTCCTCCAATTGCATCAAACGATTGCTTACCACACAATTGAAAAACGAATATGTCGGTAGAAGAGTCTAAGCACGGGCAATATGAGCATCCGCTTGTTAGTCGATATGCGACAAAAGAGATGAGTGCTGTCTGGTCACCAGACCGCAAGTTCTCTACGTGGCGACAGCTCTGGTTGGCACTCGCAACGGCCGAGAAACAGCTCGGTCTGAAGATCACGGATGAGCAGCTCGAGGCGATGCGTAACCACTTGCACGACATTGACTTTGAGTATGCTGCCGAGATGGAGAAGAAATTCCGTCATGACGTCATGGCACATGTCCATACGTTTGGCAAAGCAGCACCAGAGGCAATGCCCATCATCCACCTTGGTGCCACGAGTTGCTACGTTGGAGACAATGCCGACTTGATCCAGGTACTTTAACCGATTAAGCAGTAGAAAACACGATTGTAATACAAAAGTAGATCAAGCAAGGACTGCAGCTCATTCAGCGCAAGCTTCTCAAGGCCATGCGTACGCTGGCGGACTTTGCCATCGAGGTTCCTGGCTGTACCACGGAATGCGCAATCACCATGACTAACCTTTATATATAGTACAAGGACATGCCGACGATGGGCTTTACGCACTTCCAGCCAGCTCAGCTTGTGACGGTAGGCAAGCGTGCGTCGCTCTGGCTCCAGGACTTTTGGCTCGACTTTGAACGTCTGACGGAAGAAGTGGACAAGCTCCCGATGCGTGGTGTGAAGGGCACGACGGGTACACAAGCTAGTTTCTTGGACCTTTTCGACGGTGATCATGAAAAAGTGAAGAAACTGAACGAATTGGTGGCGGAGCAAATGGGTTTCAAGAAGGTGATCCCAGTCTCTGGTCAAACGTACACGCGTAAACTCGACTACTTTGTCCTGTCCGTCCTCTCTGGCATTGCTCAGTCGGCGTACAAGATGGCCGGTATGTTGATTGGTATCATGTGGGTGTTCATGACGTTAATAACTTGGAGTAGGTGACATTCGCTTGTTGGCCAATATGAAGGAGATTGAGGAACCGTTCGAGAAGAACCAAGTGCGTACTTGTCGATAACTCTAATCGTCTCTAGTCGTCTTATTTGGAGATTCTAGATCGGATCGTCTGCAATGGCGTACAAGCGTAATCCGATGCGTTCGGAACGTATCTGCAGTCTCGCTCGCTACGTGATTTCGCTCACGGACAATGGCGCTCAGACGCATTCGTCCCAGTGGTTTGAACGCACGCTTGATGACTCTGCGAACCGGTATGTCGTCTAGTATCTGCATCCATATAATGTACTCAGTCTGTCTACTGTAGACGTATGGTACTTCCGGAAGCGTTTTTGGCGACGGATGTGATCCTGAACCTCGTGTCTAATGTCTCGGACGGTCTTCAGGTGTGGCCGAACGTTATTAAGAAGCACATTCGTGCTGAATTGCCCTTCATGGCGACGGAGAACATCCTTATGGCGTGTGTTAAGAACGGAGGTGACCGTCAGGAGCTC
The DNA here is from genome assembly GCA_023334545.1 of Salisapilia sapeloensis. Lineage (NCBI taxonomy): Eukaryota > Oomycota > Peronosporomycetes > Peronosporales > Salisapiliaceae > Salisapilia > Salisapilia sapeloensis. Next base: position 189,666 of record JAADVB010000001.1, on the reverse strand, counting down.
CATGAAGCCATTCGAGAACACTCGATGGAAGCTGGGAAGCGTGTCAAGGAAGACGGCGCGGCGAATGACTTGATGGAACGCATCGCTAAGGACGACCGCTTTGCTGCTGTCCACAACAAGCTGGAGGAACTACTGGACCCGACGCTTTTCATCGGTCGTAGCCCTCAGCAAGTGGAGGAGTTTGTCAATGACGAAGTCAAGCCCTTGTTCGAGCGTCACGCGGACCTCTTGGCAGTTGAAAACGTCGACTCGATCAATGTCTAGACATGGACTTCTTCACGAGATGAATACAATCATTCTCTTTCCATCCTACCTCTACTACGTATATAACATCCATGTCTATCTATCGATCGACAAGCTCTACTTGCATTCTTGCTCAAAAGATATTTTCATTTGTATCGAAATAAAATTCAATTTGTATGTTTTTGAAAAAGTCGATTCGAGGCCATACATTTTTTTACTTGTAAGAGACATAGAATATCCAAGATAAAGGAAGCCCCCGACGAGCTCTGCGTAATTAAGACACAAAAGGAAGGCGCGACGTGGTCGCGTTCGTTCCGCCTTGGAGAGCCGTTTGCTACTGCAGTTGCACTCACAATGTCGAGCAGTTCGAGCGGTTCCGACTCGGATTCCGATTCGCTCATGCCGTCTCCACCGACTGGAGCGCCAGCTTGTACGACGAAAGCTGAATTAGCGTCCATGGAGGAGCTCGCACAAGTATGCCAATTTTGTGCGCTCTTTCGAGAGCCGCTGCGACTTGCGCCATTTACTCGAGATGTACGTTGTCTATGTCTGTGGGTGCGTCCGAGGCGGTGAGCTCGAGGATGGATGGAGGGAGCAATGGGTGGCTCTGAATCGTCCACACTCTCCCTTGGTCCCCCTCGTGTTTAACACCCCGGATGGACGTCCGAATGCTTAAACTGACATTATATGTGTCTCTTTTGCATATAGGACCTGGAGGAAGCGCTCTTAGAGATCAACCAGCGCAAATCCCATCACGTACGTATCTTTCCACTCTTATCGGCAGGGAAGTCTCTTGCTTATGCTCGATCCATTGTCTGACATTTCATGCTATTGCGCTACTTGTTGCACATTTTGGCTCATGACAGGTCGAATTGCTAGCCGAGTTACATTACAAACTAGCTCGTGAACACACTGGCATTAAAAAGCAGAAAGTGTACGTACAGTGTTCTATAAGCACCCACGGGCGATGCTATCGGCTCGTTTGCGCATCCATCTCTTCTTTATTGCAATAGACACTGATCAAGGACGGTTGGATATGTAGATTGGAAGGATGGGAACGAACCGTAGCACGGAAGTTGCAGGAGAACTGGCGCACAGAGTTCCAGGAGAACCCGATGAAGCACACGAGTTACGATGAGTTGTCCGTGCACATGCGAGTACGTCGTGCTCTATCGGATATCGATCGTGGATGTATTCTAGACGTCTAACTGTCTCTTTCAATGGTCAGGTTCGAATCTTGAATGCTTTTTGTCATTGGAAAGCCGAGTCATGTGTCGATGTTCGAGACCACATTGCGTCTCTCCAGAAAGATACGAGCTCCAAACGGATGAACGCAGTGGTACAATAGCTTTACATGCTCTTGATACCAGTGTACGTCTGATAGTATTGATATTAGCGCGGGACACCGTTGGGTCGGGATGATAATGGGACGCAGTACTGGCATTTTGACGATGACTGTTGGGTGTATGCAGAGGACCTTCCGTCTTGGCAACGCGATAAACGGTGTGCTTTAAGTCTGTCTCGTAGCTTGTAGGTCGTATCTAATTCGCATGTTATTTGATTCTAGACAGCCTACGTATGCGGTTGAGTTCGCTAATAGCCAGCGCATTCGAATGTCCATCGACTTTGATCCGGACAGTATCGATACATCGGACGTTCCTACGTTTCCAAAGGCAGAGGAAGTTCGTGCTTCTAGTCCTGAGAAGGTGGGTGAGAGCACGATAAAGGAAGAGGTGGATACGAGGAAAGAGAAAGATTTGGACGAAGAAAGTAGTTCGAATCCTGTTAAAACCGAGACTAGTCCGAAGGAGACGGGGACGAAAGATGTTGACATGGAGGATCCATCCACGCAAAAGATGGAGCCGGACTCGAAAGACTTAAAAGTGACGTTTAATGACAGTCCACCATCCAAAGACGTGAAAGCAGAAACACAACCAAGTGATGAATCTGATGAAAAGGTAAAGACAGAAGATCCTGTCACGCCTTCCAAGTCGGATGAAGCGAGTCAACGGCAGAAGAAGCGGTTTATTATCGATGACGACGATGGCGACAGTAGTGATGAGTCTGGTGAAGACAAGAGTCGCTCTGCGTCTGTTAAAGATAAACCTCCTAGTAAGAAAGTCAAGACCGAGACGGGACCTCTTTCTCCAACGAAACAAGAGGTGTCGGCAACGAAAGACACGGACGAGACAACCTCTACCGCCAACTATGACATTACATGTGAGAGCTGTAAGAAGTGCTATGACATGCGGCATCTCGATCCTCCCTTGCGAGAGCGGCCGGCAGGTGAGTGGCGATGCTTTGAGTGTCTCGTGAACGATGCGCGTGGATGGCCTCGACGCCGACGTCCGTCTGCCACAAGCCCTCGCGTAAAGGAAGAGAGTCGACGTAGTCGGACTTCTTCCAAGCGCAGTCGGAGTTCGAAAGGTACATCCAAGAGCTCTTCGAAGAGTCGGAGTAAGAGCAGCAAGAGCACTCGACGTAGTAGTAGCGACAAGTCTTCTTCTCGTAAACGTCATCGGAAGAAGTCGAGTTCATCGTCTCGAAGCCATCATAGTAGTAGCCATCGCCATCGCCATCGACGACACCATGACTACACTCCTTTATGGAAAGAGTATGAAGCACGAAAGGCAATACGAAGGAGTATCGAGACGTCTCGATTGAAACAACACTTTGAGCCGGAGCTAGAGGGTCCGTCGAAGTGGCGTGTCGTTGCGTCTACTGTGGACGATTTGCGTCGGTTGACTGTATCACTAGAAGGAGGGTCTTTAGAGCAGGAGCGACTACGTGGTGCTTTAATCTCGATCCTTAAGACACAGGAGAAACTGGAGCAGGAGAAACTTCGACGAGTGGAATTGACCATGCAAGTGCTTCCGCCACGCAAGTCGTCTCGTATTGCGATTGGGAAGATGAAAAAACAGTCGTGGAATGGCGGGAGTGATACGGACGAGAGCATGTCGTCGAATAAGAATGCGAATGGAACGGAAGCTCAGACGCGTAGTCAGCGAGCGGAAGACCGAGCGTCGCGTATGCGAAGGCGGAATGATATGTCGGATGCTGGATCGGACGGAGAGCCGCAGGAAGATAGTCAAGGGGAGGAGACAAGCAATGCACCTGCGCTAGGTCGATGGATCGACTGGAATAAATTGCATCAGTCCAAGAGCAGATTGTCAGGCGTCTGTGTCGCCATCGTCAATCGGTTGCTCGAGGAAGGCATCGCAGAGCTCTTTTCACGTCCGGTGGATCCAGAGTACGACGGCTGTCCGGACTATCTGACGGTCGTCAAGCATCCGATGGACCTTGGTACGATGCGTGAGAAGGCACAGACGGGAAAGTATACGTCGTGGGAGGACTTTAAGCGCGACGGAGCGCTTATATGGTCCAACTGTCGCCTGTATAACCCTCGAGAAGCAGCTGTGTATCAGTACGCTGATACGTTGGAGACGATGTTTAACGCCATGTGCGTCGCGGCACGGAAGAAGGGTGTCAAGTCGATGGCAGATGAGCAAATGCCTGCGATGGATATTAGTCAGAGCATTGCGCCGTCTGCGCCACCGACGACGTATGCACCTGCACCTGTAAGCTCCGGGGATGTGAGTCCTGCCGAGTCGAAAGGTAGTGAGAACAAGGCATGGTCTGCCGGCAGCTCGGATGATAGTTTCAGTGATGACGATGCGTCCTCGGATGGAAGCAGCAGTAGTGATAATGGAGGTGCGAGTCGAAGGACTGCACGCAAGACGACGAAGCAAGCTAGACCGATGCGGTCGACTCGAACTTCCGACCGGACGCGACAGAAGGCTGCGAGTGGCCATTCGTCCAGTGACAACTCCGAGTGGAGTAGCGACCAGTCTTCTTCACCACGGAAACGGTCCCGACGGACTATGCGGAACCAACCATCAAACAGACCTGCATCACGAGCCTCGACGCAGCCACAAGCTCCGAATGATAAGAGTGCACAAGATGTTGCGAATGGTGCTGCAGCTTCTGGGTCTCGTTCAAGGAGACTTCACGTGAGTGACAGCTCTAGCTCAGATGCATCGGACGCGCAACGACCGGAGCATCCGCCTAGTGCACCTGTCGAAAACGGATCTGTACAGCCACCTTCTCCACCTCCTCCACCCCCGCCGTCGCAATACCCGGATACGCTCGACGAGAACATCTTGTCGAAGAAGAAGGGCTTGGATACGCCCCAATCGTCGGACTCTTACTTTTCAGATAGTGATTCGAGCAACAGTAGTGACGACGATAGTGATTAAGGAATGGATGCGAAAGGCTCGTGAATCCGTAAGGAAGAGGGTGGTTTTGACATGTAAGAGGGACAAAATCAATAACTGTTTGCAAACGTAGTCCATTCATCTTGTCACGTTACCAAAAGAAGAGCAAGTACAGGATGCACGTGAGTAAAGTAAGTGCCAGGAGGTTGGGTTTGCTCGCGAGGAATCGGAGGTTGAATCGGAAGGACGAGACTTCGGCTTTGGCCGGATCGACGTGCAAGTTGTCTTCAAACTTCTTTCCGTGGTATGGATTCGGTAGCTCGAACTGGTCGTTGAGCCAGAGTGAGAAGCGGTAGCAAAAACGTACGAGCCACGGGATCTCGTACGACCGAATGGGTCGTAGCATTGGATCGCCCAAGTAGGCTGCATGGCTCGGATCGCACTGACGCATGCCGTAACGAAGCTGCAACAAACCTTCTTTCGTGAGCAGGTGAGGGAACATGCTGTCACGAGCAGGTTCAAAGCCTTCGAGTGCATTCGCTGTCGCGCCAAAGGACTGGACTTGTGTCGCTGATGACACGTACGCATCCGGAATCTCAAAGATCCGCCTTAACTGCTTACTGATACGCTGCACATTCTCCAATGGCGCTGGCTGTGTCGATGACGAGCTCTTGGCGTCAAGGCTTGCAATACCCGAATCGTTCCATAATTTATCAAAGAGCCGCTCAGCATCACGATGGTAGCTGCCATGTAGAGGCACAGCCGTGTAGTCCATTCCGAGGGACTTGCAGTAGTATGTGAGTATCTGCGCTTGCGTTGGCAACAGAGTATCTCCTCGTCCACTTGTTTGTTCCGAGTGGTTTGATAGACCATAAGGTGAAGCATACGGGAGCGTTGATGACAGATACGTGGATGCTTTACGCAGTAGCTCCAACAGTTCGTTGTTGAATACGTTAAGCACGCGCCCAAGGAATGGCAGGTTGTTGCGTTTATCCGTGCCTGTTAGATCCAACTCTCTCGCTCGTTCGACAAACGCACCTAAGAGTACGGTGTAAAAGTGGTAGTTTGCTAGTACGTATGACTCCCATTCCGGAGAGTACCCGACATTCTCTGGTGTATCATCAGGGTTTTCGCCCAATGCCCATGATTTGCAATTCCATGGCTGGAGGTATGTGAGCCAGACGTCCGTGATGGCGAGGAAAGAGGTGGCGGAGAGACCGATGGGAGCACGAGAGAAGACGAGTCGAATGAATTCAAACAACGGTTTGCGCATCAAGGTGATGTTCGGACTTAGGAACCCACCGCCGCCGCCTGTTGCCATACGTGACAACATCGCTCCGTTCATAGCAACGGGTTGGACGGCATTATCCACTTGGACAGGGTAGAAAGAGTCCGAGAGGAGGTGGATGAGCGTCAAGACCAAAGAGCTAAGCAAATCTTCCGTCGGTGCCATGTAGCTCGTGGAAGTGTGCACGGCAGCAAAAGGACTCGTGAGCTTGGATGACGTCGCGGCAAGTGCGATGGCATCAGCTGTACTGGTCGTGGGAGGAACGGACCCGGCAGGTCCATCGGAATACACAATGTGGTTCTGTCTCAACCAGAACTCTACAAGTGCATGCAAGAACAAGTTAGAGTGCTGCCTTATTTTCGACAACATCCGGCTCTCGACGCCTACTTGAGGTCCTGATCCAGGTAGGAAGACACGTAGGTACTGTAGTAGCAAGACAGCGTACGGATTCCCTTTTGTGAGCGAGACGACGCCATCCTCGACGTAGCTACTCCAGCTGTACCTCATTTCACTCGATTTCGAACGACTAAAGTTCCCAGAGATCGTGCGCATGAGTGAAGCAGCAGGATCTGGTTGTGAAGTCGAGCTCGAGTGTGGGTCACGTCCCGAGTGTGCTGAAGCCACGACTGGATGGCGAAGGAAGTAGAACAGATACAGCTCTTTGATATTCACTAGAAGAACTGGATTACGCACATCGACCATTTGCTTGCTAAGTGGTTTGTGCAGGAGTTGCGTGAAGAGGAGAGGTGCGTAGGCGGATCGTCCGAGAATAGCTGCCTTGGACGGTTCTGGCAGTGCACTCATTTCGAATTTAAAGTCGACTGCATGTGTGGTCCGGAATAAAAAGTAAAAGATGGACCCTTCGTCTGCTTTACGAGCGCCAAGTAGACGTATCATCGCTCGGCCGTATGTGTTGAGAATGTCCACATAGTATTCCATGTCAGCGTCATCGGCCAAGTGTTTGGTATTGCTGCTCTTTCTGCTGCGATTTCTGTGACGAGATGAAGACGTTACACCGACACTGTACTCAAGCCAGCCACCGTGCTTAGCTTTGGAGATCTCGTCATTACCGAAAATGCGGTCTAGAATCTGATTAAAACGTTCATAGAATTTGCCTTTCAGATGAGCTGACGGTAGCTTTCCTGCCGTACTAGATAGACTAGATGCATCAGGTTAGACTGAACTTGTCGAATTATGACATGATAGTACGGAAATACCTCGACTGGAGCTCGTAGGAGAGATAATGACGCATGGCATCCGCCGAGGATGATATGTTGTACGATGTGAGTGCGCGTGTGAAATCATCATCGCTGTCGTAGCTAACGAAGCCACCTTTCGAAGTACTGGAGCGACTATCGACTGTGGAGGCCGCTGATGCCGCTGCAGCTCCCTGCAAAGAGGGCATATTGGACGCTTGGTTGGCGTTTAGTTTAGATTTGTTGTCTAAGAAAAAGAAAAAGGAACAAATTGAAGTATGAAACTACAGATAATTCTTTCGGTTCGTTTTCGATTGCTTCGAGGACACAGTATAGTCTACAACTGCACGCGTGGTAGATCAACTTACTTTACACTAGCCAGTATGCAAATGATGGATTAAACGTTGATGTAGTGGAAGCTATTTCGTCTATATATATGGTTTCTATAAGAGTATTGGAACTAAAGGACTGCAGTAACTGAGGTCGTGTTTGCACAGAATATCGATTCGGCAAAATTGAGAATTTCTATTTTGTAATTCCAGTCATGATAGTCGAATCGGGCAATTGCGCTTTTGTTGAGAATAGCCGATTGGGTTGTGTTGCTTGTCACTGGAAATCTAACAAAACATCTCAATATGACTTTCCTACCTAGCTAGAAGTACAAAAGCGAGTGTTCGTTCGTCTTTGATGCAATCATGAGAAATCGATCTTCGGGAAGCCTTTAAGGCATGCCTGGTGCTCGAAGCGTGCAAATCTGTAAAAGCGCGCGAAACAGTCGCTCGACTTGGTGAGCTCTTCGCTTTTCTTGCGCTAGTTAGCTCTTCGCTATTATTTCGGAACAGTCGTAGTACAGTGCTGGACGAAATAGTTAGGCGATATTTATGATGTGCACTGTACTATGTCCCACTGAAATGGCAAAGAGCTCAATGCTGCAAGTAAATCGAATGCAACTTCAAACAGAATGATTTCCGATGATACACTCGACACGATTCCCGCCAAGGCAAGAAAAAGCAACGGACGATGTACGAGTCAGACAAACCACCAAAGACTCAGGCATTGATTCCTATTGCAGTTTTTGCGTGTCTGTTCACATAACGCCTTCCATAATATCCGAGTATCCGATCAACGAACACGGCCTAAGTGATTTGATGTTACTGTACATGGCAGAAGCTTGAAATAAACTCACTTTACCCTCCGTACCGCTAGTTTGGTTGTTCTTGCCTTCGCTTCAGATAGGAAATCTATTGAAAATGGGCTTTGGAATCGTACCGATGCTGATAAAAATAGATTTTAGCTGTAGATTAAAAGCAGTGCGAGATGACAGCGTCGAGGTGGTCATTTCTATCAGCTAGGAAAGGCCCTGAAGCTGAAGAAGGCACTATTGAAAGTCCTCAGAATGCTGAACTTGGTGGAATGTCTCCGCCTGCGCCAGCACCTATCGCTCTACCGACACAAGATGCAGAAGCTTCCAACATGATTGTAGAGCATTATTTATACAAGTTGTCAATTATGACACGCTCAAAGATTGATATGTTGATAGGTAGCGCTCCGACTGCGTCCATTGTCATCAAAAGAAAAAATGAAAGGACATCGACGATGTTGCCGAGCACTAAGTGATAAAGTACGTATCTACGACGTTACTACAGTTTAGCTACGAGCTGACACTTCTTGTAAAACGTGTAGATGGTGGTTATTGAGAAGGCTGGACAACCGAACGGGCATTTGAAAAGTCAAAAGACTGTTGTGAAAGAGTATGCCTACGACATTGCATTTTCAGAAAGCGTACGTTGCTCTGGGTGCCATACGAGTGAAAGCATATTAACGAAAGTTATAAATCCGTAGGCGACCCAGGAGCAAGTTTATTCCAAGACCGTCAAGGACCTTATTCCGACAGTTCTAGAAGGCTATCAGGCCACTGTATTTGCGTAATTGAGTTGTACTCACTGCTGTGTGAATAAATGAATAACGTTCTTTATAAACAGGTATGGAGCTACAGGGGCAGGGAAGACGCACACGATGATGGGGTCCGAGAGGGATGGTACAGGACGCTACGATGATGATGAAAAAGAGGTGGACGGTATCATCCCACGGTCCCTTGTCGATATCTTTCGGGAAGTAAATCAACGAAAGGAACAAATTAAGCTTGAAGGAGACTCCGGATCTACATCTGAGTGGAGAGTATTTATTTCATACCTAGAAGTCTACAATGAGCAAATACGAGACTTGCTCCGTCCTGGAGCTCGACCTCTTCACATTCGAGAGGACCAGGTGCGAGGCATTATTAAGGTAGCAGGTCTGCACCACGAGCAAGTGAACGCACCTGGAGAGGCGTTAAAATGTCTAGCCTTTGGTAATCAGTATCGAAAGACAGAATCGACTGCAGCGAATAAGGCTTCATCTCGATCCCACGCGGTCATTCAGATCACTACGCAACTGACAATAACAAAAGGTGCTACGATCGGCGCGCCCAAGAGATCAATCATCGAAGGAAAGTTATCGTTGATCGATCTAGCAGGATCGGAACGAGCGTCATCGACAAAAAACCACGGCATTCGGCTAATGGAAGGCGCAAATATTAACAAGTCATTGTTAGCACTTGCGAATTGCATTAACAGCTTAGGTGAACAAGCGAAGAAGCAGCCTGCTCGAGATGTTGCTGCTGACAGATTTAGTCTGCCCAGGGCTTCACCCGTCCGGCCTCAAAAAGTACAGTACAGAGATAGCAAGTTGACTCACTTATTGAAAAACTCTCTGGAAGGGGACTGTAAGCTTGTGATGATCGCGAATGTGAATCCGTCGAACGCTTACTTTGAAGAATCGCATAATACGCTAAAGTACGCGAATCGAGCTAAGGATATCAAAGTACGTCCGAAAGCGAATGTAATTACAGCCGAAATGACGTACAATCAGCGTATCGAAGAGCTTGAAAAAGAGAATATGGATTTAAGAAGAGCATTAGAGGATGCACGTGCACAACTGGAAATAGCCACGTTAGGTCCGACGAATTTGGATTGCCACGCGAGCTCTGCTTATCTTAAGTAAAGGCACTGTACAGAGGATAGTCAGAAGGATATTCCCACTGAGAAATGCCTGTGATGGTGTTATAGTAATAGACATTGCCGTAGTCGTCCCATGCTTCGAACCATGCGGCTGCTATGGCTCTCCTCTCTTCTCTTGCTTTCCGGCGTTCCTCTGCACGTATTTGCTTGGCTTGCAATTCTTGCTGTACTATCATCTCTCGATCTAGCGCTTCCCACCGCTGCCTCAACTCTCTTTCTTCTCTACTCATTTCCTTTCGACACTTCCATTGTAGCTCTATTTCTTTCCGACGTAGCTCTTCTTCATGTAGACGTACTCGCCTCGAAAGAATGTCCTCTACAGCTAATAACGAAAGCTCCTCATTCCGCTTCTGGCGTTCTACTTCCGCTTGCTTTCTTTCCAACATACATCTTCGCTGTGCTTCCAATTCTTCTTCTTTTAACTCCGTCGGATTCTTGGCCTGCAATCGTTCACGAATGATCTTCTCAGCATAAAACACATCTTCTTTTACCATGCGCTTTCGCTCTAAAGCTTCTCTATCTGCTTCTTTCTGTCTATCTTTCCTACTACGCCTAGGGTGAATGGATTCGGTGCTTGAAACTTTCTGGGTCTGTGTTAAGATGTGGAGTTTATGCTGAAGTAGTTGGAAGTGCTCTTGGCGTGCTCTTTGACCTGCTTCTGCCACTACAAGCGTAGTCATATCGACATCCTCCTCCCTCATTAAAACCAATTCTTCTCGTTCACGACGTCGTTCCTGAACTATTCCGTATTGAGCTTCCAAAGCCTGCCGTTGCATTTCCTGTCGACGTTCTTCTGCATCTTGAAGCTTACTTTCAATCGTGGGTAATGAATGGATCCAGTCTTGAAATAGCTGCTCTCTCTGAAGTCGCTCACGGCCATTGCATAGTACACCAAGTCCTTGAGCAAAGTGAGATCGTAGGTTTTCTGCCTGTTGATAAAGCATTTGTACTCTATAGCGACACTGAGATCTCTCCATTTCATCATTACGACCTAATATCTCCTTTTGAAGCTTTCGAGTAAGTGTTTTGCCACATTTCTCTGCAGCAAACAATTTGCGTTCTAGCGTTGTACATCTTTGATCACAAGCTTTGCGTGATTGCTGATCTAGTTTGTTGTGCTTTAGCACCATCTTTGCGTAAGATTGTATTCGTTCGTCCTGTGGGAACATGGATGATATCTCAAACCACTCAGACTGCGATACAATGGCCAAGCCAGAAGATACAAGGTGAAAGAGTATCATAGACTCTGTACATGAATCTCTTACAGTGTCTTTCGTGTCTAATGAAGGCGTGGAAACTTCTTGCGTTTCTCCTGTGCCGTGCTTTATTCGCAGGAGAGACGATATTGGGGCACCATGTAGTAGAAATCGCTTTCGCTCGACAGAAGATGGGTTTAAGTGATAGAGTAGTAAGACAAGAGCACGGAGAGCCATCTCGTGACACGGAGCATCATCTTTCTTCAGCAAGTAGCGAAAGATCGAATCTGACCGATGCTCCACACACAAGGCTCCTTTGGTAGCATTGCTTGCATCATGTTTTGCCTTTGATACAAAATTAAAAATGGATGGCAGAGTTCGCCGCCCAGGTGACTGGCATTGAGAAGGAGAAGTGTATGGTGGCACCTGACATCTAGTTCCGATTTCAAATTCTTCAACTTCATCCAAAGGAAGATGGTTGCTTGATAATATATAGATGAGTGACCTTGCACTTGTAGGGATAGAAAACCGTACGAACTCCCTGTCCTTGAGCACGCTGCTCCCAACCATACGGTGACACCAGTCAAATGGATCAAATGTCGTCAGTAAATCCTTCGGCTCCCAGACATTTAGATTACTTGTACGACAATATAATTGATCGTAGTCTTTAGCATCAACTAAATGAGTGCTTTCGTGCCTTGCGCTGCATACAGACGCAAGGAAAACATGGAACTCTTCTCGAACCAAGTGGACCGCCATGCATGGATCTCGACATAGGTAAAATATAATCCAAACCACCGCAATCGTCTGTAATCGAAGATGACATTTATTCGAGCAGCAAGAGTTTTCGTGATTCTCGCGATTTTGCAAGTACGAAATAAATCGTCGTAGTTTCCCTAAAACTCGTGCCTGAATGACTGTTTCGATCAGCGCGCGATCATCTCTTTGAAAAGAAAGACTAATAACGAGCCTCATCACTGTGCACAATGCTTTCAACGTTGTCTGATTTTTGGACAGCGTCGATGTTGAGACTGAATCGAGTACTTGAATGGCTCTTCGCAGCTCATTTTGGTCAAATGGCGACTTATGGCTTGTTTGGCGAGGATGCTGTTTCATTTGTACATGTGACCACAGTGAATCGCATTGAAAGCTATCATCGAAGTTCTATTATTAGCACCTAGATTACCACATGAGTTTATTAGAAATTATCATGAAGTGTTTTGGACAACGTTGGCATCAACTGCTACTGAATTTACAATTAAAATACTTTAAAGGCTTGCTCGGAACTAAGGGCCATGCATTAACAGAGCGAGTATGAAAGGAAAATATATTTCCTTTCTTATGCTCCTAGCTACTTTTCAGTGGGTCTTTACCTTTGGCTATTGACCATGGTGGATCGGAATTGATCGTTGAATGGAGTCTTGAATGGAGGCGGACGAGTCTAGCTATTCGTAGAAATGTTCCTGAAATGAAGAGAGTTATAGGTTGCTTGTTCAGATCTTTATCGACACTCAGGAACGAAAGTAACCAAGACAAATAATCATATAGTGCTCATAAATGTTTGACTTGCTGTCTGGTGATTTCATTAGTTCATGTTCTATCCTTCATCCTCCTCATCTTCACAAATAATTTTCATTTCCTTGACTTCTTGCGGAGGTCGTGCAACCCCGTTTGCAAACTGTGCCCCCTTGACACTCTTTGAAGTGGCCCCTGAAGCAAAGTTCGGATGATTATGGGATGTTGCGAGGATTGGTCCAGCAATATGTAAGAATGTGCCTAACAGTTCCTCATCTTCATCTGAGAAGGCACTAGGGCCATCGCCGCGCTTATTGATGAGTTGCATAACAGCTATTGCTGTCCCTGAACTATTCCGTAGCGGCATGGCCAAAACACTACGGGTGTGGTAGTCGTTTTTTTGATCAAATTCCTTATTGAACCTTGGGTCTTCATAAGCATCTGCGAGATTAATTGCTTCATTCGACACCGCAGCCGCCCCCGCAATACCTTGATTCATTGGCACGCGAATATTTACTTCACCTTGCAATGTCCATAGCTCATTTTCGGCCCGATCAATGATGTAAAGTGTGCACCGATCAGAGTTGATGAGGCGCTGGACACGCGTAGATATGGTAAACATAAGAGAGCTAAACCCGAGGTCCCCGTGCATGTCACGAACAATACCCAACACCTCTTTTACTCGTTCTCTCGCTTGAAGTGCCAAGTAGTGAGTCTTGGCGTTATGAATAGCTACCCCTGCCTGTGCGCTCAAGATACCCGTAATTTCCTCATCCAGCTCTGTGAACCCTGCTTCTTGATCGACTCCAAGTTTGTTCAACACTTGCATGACACCGACAATCTTGTTCTGGCCATTTCGTATTGGGACGCAGAGAATGGATTTCGTCTTGTACCCGGTTTGTTGGTCATAATGTGAGTCAAAATCGGGATTCGCGTACGCGTCTACGATATTGACTGGTCTGCCGGTAGCTGCTACTGTTCCGGCAACACCCTGACGCACTATGAGTTCCCACGTTTGAGATAAAGACTAATATTTATTTACCTTGCCGATGGGAACGCGGATATCAGTAGCACCTTCGGATACCGACAGTACGAGCATGTCGCTATTTGGATCCTAATATACAGAAAATGGTGGTAATTACTCGGTCAGAACAGGAGAAGACTACATAACTCTCATTCGAGATGTAGACGTACGTGTATAAATAGAGTGGCGCGTTCAGCATTTAAAACGACACACGCTTGCTTGATGATAATCGGTGTAACTATAAGCGTATTACAGTGGTGAATATCCTTTGGAATAGCTGTGTTGAATTTGTGATATCAGTAACCATAAGAGCTTACTTTCATCTGGCTGGAGTTGCATGGCGATTATTCGACACGCATAAATAGCTTTCTCGAGCACTGTAAGTCTCTTTACAAGTGCAGAATCGGAGGAAGGCGGGTTTCCTCCTTGCTTTTTACTACCCTTGGGTCTACAACGAGCAACGTTCAGATAATATTTTTCATTATTTCACCAATACAAGGATATAATCTGAAAGTGAAAGCATACGCAAATTTGCGAGGCTTGACAGTGATCCGACCATTTTCGTCTGCGCTTGAGCTGTTTTTGACACACGATTGAGTTCCAGGCATTCATGGTATTGCAGAAGTAAAAGGAGGAATGGTGACAAACCTTGCAGCAGCATAGCACTGCTTTAGTAGTGTCGTTGCCTGCTCAGCATTATACTCGGTGTTGGCGGGGCGCTGTTCATGTAGGTTCGCGACTTAGATTTGAATGAAAGGTAGTAGAGGTATGAGTTTAATATGCAACCTCAGCGAGTTTTTCGTCGAGAAGAGAATGAAGGAATACGATTGGATCCTCTGGCCGAGATAAGAGTGCTTCCGCCGTCATCCATTCGATCAAGGAGCGGAAGTTGAGTGAATTGAGGTAATTCTCTCCAGCTACAGCAGTCTGCGGATCCATCCTCCGATACGGTTTTCCAATGCACGTTTTATCAATTGTAATATTCAACCTACCGGTTAATTATTGAAACGATCCTACCTACACTCCTATTTTCCTGAAATAGCGTGGTATGCTACCATGATCATTTTCCGCAGGCTGTGGTAACTTGGACTGATCCCACCTTGCACTGAAGCTTTATGGTATACAATTTCCAAGTGTAGAAAGGCTGCTGGATGTCCAGAGCACTCGACCAAGATTGGTACAAAATCAGTGACGATGACGATGTACGACGAGACATACGAAAAGTGACGGTGGAAACGAAGCGACACGGAGACCAGTGGAATTGATACTGTCATGGATACAGCTTCGATGCAAGTGGCTGTGCGATTGCGGCCGATGAATGAAAAAGAGGTGGGAAAAGGCCAGCGATCATGCTGTCAAGTGATTGGGAACGAAAGTGTCGTGATTCAGCGCTTTCGGACTCCGAATCAGCATTTAAAGAGCCAGCAAGCGGCATCGAACGAGTATGCGTACGACATTGCTTTCAATGAGGATGCGACACAGGAAGAAGTGTACTCTCAAACGGTGAAAGAGATTGTTCCGACGATTTTGGACGGATATCAAGCGACTGTCTTTGCGTATGGCGCGACTGGTGCAGGCAAGACGCATACGATGATGGGCGCTGAGCGAGATGGATCGGCTGACTTTGACGAGTTGGATGATGACATTCAAGTGGACGGAATCATTCCACGAGCATTAGCAGACATCTTTCGTATCGTGCGACAGAGGAAGGAAGAGGAAGCCGAGACGACATTAACGGAAGGAACGACATTTGGATGGAAAGTGTACATTTCGTATTTGGAAGTGTACAATGAACAGATTCGGGATTTATTGAAACCATCGAAGAAAACGCTGTCGATCCGCGAGGATCAGATGCGAGGCGTGATTCAAGTCGCTGGACTGCACCACGAACTCGTGTCGACGCCAGGACAGGTGCTTCAGTTACTTGCGAGTGGTAATCGGAACCGCAAGACGGAGCCAACAGCTGCGAACCAAGTATCTTCTCGCTCCCACGCCGTCATTCAGGTCATTGTCCAGCACACGACGACAACCTTGATGTCGACACGAGCTCCGAAGAAGTCTGTGAGGGAAGGAAAGTTGTCATTAATCGATTTAGCTGGGTCTGAAAGGGCTTCCTCGACACAAAATCGTGGTATGCGGTTGATGGAAGGTGCCAATATCAATAAGTCGTTGCTAGCACTTGCGAACTGCATCAATAGCTTGAGTGAACAGACGAGAAAGCAAGCAGACAAACGCAAAGGTCGTGTCCTGAAGTCATTTACTTCCAAGGTGCAGTATCGAGACAGTAAGCTAACGCACTTGCTAAAAAACTCATTGGAAGGTAATGTCCGATTGGTAATGATCGCGAATGTCAATCCGTCGAATGCTTGTTACGACGAATCGCATAATACACTTAAGTACGCGAACAGGGCGAAGGACATTAAGATTCGTCCGAAAGCAAATGTCATGACGAGTGAAATGACGAGTAACCAGCGTATTGAGCAATTGGAAAGTGAGAATGGAAAGTTGAGAGAGGCATTGGCTGATACGAGAGCCGAGTTAGAACGACTGTCGCTTTGCAGTCGATCGGATGTCGAGATGGTTCGTCCTGCATCCACTAGTCTTACACAGACAAAGGAGCTCGAGTCGAGACGATCGAGTACTGTGCATGAGACGGTGGGTAGTTGGAATCATACAGACACCGAGAGCAATGTCACGGATGAGTTACAGGAAGTGATTGAAAAGTTAAAAGAGGAGAAACGAAAGTTAGAGGAACAGGTAGGTGCATTATCGACGGAGAATGCTGCGCTGCAGCATCGTGTGCAACAAGCGGATGTACTGTTACGAATGTCTGATAGTAAAGTGCATGACGAGAACTTGGATGAAGATGTGAACATGGAAGTGGAGGAGCCCAAGGTGGCAACACCACATCGTGCAAGCCGGAATGCCGAGCTGCCGAGATCACCGATCAGTGGCGTGCCTCGATTCCCAAAACGTAGTGCAAGCGCTTCACAACCACCAGCTCATCCTTCTAAACTTCCAAAGACACCGACGACATCTCGAACTCCTTTCAAGCAACACTCGGTCGCTCGAAATGAACCACCCCGATCCATGTCGAGACTGAGTCAGAACCGATCGACGCAACCAAACTACATGACGAAACGCAATGGCCGATGGGTTAGTGTCGACCAAGAGAACAAGGAGAGTAAGATCCCATCCACTCCACCGCGTTCAGCACCGGCAAACTTTCGTAGCTACCGATCTGCTGTTAGTGGTGACGGAGGTTCTCGTGCCACTCCGTCGAGATTACGGACACCGCAACCAAGTCATCGATTTTGATGCGCACGTAAGGATTTGTATGTATAATGAAACGTTTTTGCTGAGCGTGAATGTACTCTCTTGCCCTGTCTTGTCTTCATGGTAGCTAGTCTGTCGATAAATTTGCGTTAGATGATTGTCGGATGAAGACTTTATGTATATTCTAACGAAAACTTCATGTTTTGTCTGTTTATGAGGTCGACGTGTATCCGATCGAAAGTCCGCCAACACTAAGAGGTACTGATATAAACTGGAGCAACTGTGATCAAGTCGACTGGAAGGCCACCAGTAGCGCTTACTTGGGCACATTACGTCCCTTCCAGGCCTTCAATCGAGTTGCGTTAATACGGATGAAGCCTTGGGCGTCACCAGGGTTGTAGTCAAAGTCGGCTCCGCCGCCTTCCTGGTCCATGCTGGCAAGGTCCGCACTGTAGAGCGAGTACTCCGAGTGACGGCCCATGACGGTGACGTTGCCCTTGTAAAGCTCCAAGTTGACGTATCCCGTCACGTTCTGTTGAGAGTAGTTGATCGAGTTGCGGACAAAGTCCATTTCCGGTGCAAACCAGAAACCGTTGTAGCAGAACTCGGCGAACTTGGCCGACAGCATGTCACGCACATGCATGACTTCACGGTCAAGGCAGAGACCTTCGAGGTCAAGGTGGGCTTCGCGGAGGATAGTTCCACCAGGCGTCTCGTACACACCACGAGACTTGATACCGACAAAGCGGTTTTCGACAATGTCGATACGGCCGATGCCGTGCTTACCGGCGTACTCGTTCAGCTTCAAGAAGAGCTCAAGAGGGTCCGTGAGCTCCTTGTCCGGCGTCGTGAGGTTGCTGACGCCGACAGGAACACCCTTCTCGAATCGGATCTGGATCTGCTCGGCCTGGTCCGGAGCTTCCTTCGGGTCCGTCGTCATCTTGAACATGTCGGGCGTAGGCGAAGTCATGGTATCTTCGAGCATACCAGCTTCGAAACTCGTGTGGTACAAGTTCTCGTCGACACTGTACGGGGCCTTGGGCGTGGCGTCAACAGGGATACCCTGTTCCGCAGCGTACTTGAGCAAGTCAGCACGTCCCTTGAACTTCTCAATGAACTCCGGGTCTCGCCACGGCGCAATCATCTTGAGGTGCGGGTCCAATGCCTGCGCACACAACTCAAATCGCACTTGGTCGTTACCCTTGCCAGTGGCGCCGTGGGCAAGATACTTGGCGCCTTCCTTGTGAGCAATCTCCACCTGCTTCTTGGCAATGACCGGTCGAGCGAGCGACGTACCGAGCAAGTATCGCGACTCGTAGATAGCGTTCGCCTTGACAGCTTCGAAGACATAGTCCGTAACGAACTCAGCGCGCAGGTCTTCAATGTAGACCTTCTTGGCGCCAAGCTTCTCAGCCTTGGCGCGCACTTCCGTGTAGTCTTCACCTTGCTGTCCGACGTTGGCGCAATAGCATACGACTTCGTATCCTTGGTTGACGAGCCACTTCAAAATGACGGACGTGTCCAATCCGCCAGAGTATGCGAGTACTACGACTTCTCCCATTTTCAATCTTCTTGTTTGTTTCCTTTCCGAGCAAATTGCAGAATGAGCTCAAGTTGGATCCAAGGTGTTTGCGACATTAGCTGAGTGGCAGCTAAGGATATCGTTCCAGAAAATAAGCAATTGGAAGTGTGTTTGTAAGAAATGTTCAACTATTTAAAGACGCCATTCAAACTTTCTGTAAAATCTCGTGGATGCGGGATGGCAACATCTGGCGAAACAATAGGAAAATGCTGGTGGAAATGCTCAGACTGATTTCTACCACAGAACTGGTGGATACAAGTGCATGACGAATTGGAATGCGTAAGAGAGAATGGATATGTTGGCGCTGGCTGATGCATGTAGTTGTAGTCGTATTTGGAGGACTTGTGAAAACGATTGAAGTGCAACGGAACGTATGTAAATGCAGACAGTGGTAACCTGGCATGGACACTCGGTGCGATTCAAATTATCGACCGGATAAACAAATATGCATAGCCAGACTTTATAAGGGGAAGCAGTAGGTCAATTTAAGAGCAACGGATCTATCGCAATGACAGCTATTTTGAAATTAACGACACTGGCCGACGAGAGCTTTAATACTGCACTACATCCGCAAGTGCCGTTCTTTCGTCTATATAATTGCTTGCAATCAACTCCCTCTTTTTCATATCGCACGAACGCTCTTTCATTTTTAATACGAGGTTCAGCAAACACTATCTTCCTTTCGCTCTACTTCCATCGTCGTGTCTTAGATGTACACGACAGCACGGATGCAGTCACCAGAGTGCATCGCGTCGAAGGCTTCGTTGATCTCGTTCAACTTGAAGGTGTGCGTGATGAACTCGTCAATCTTAAAGTCCTTGGCCATGTACTTGTCAACAAGCTTCGGGACACCGTCACGGCTCTTGACACCGCCAAAGGCCGATCCGGCCCAGCGACGACCAGTCACGAGCTGGAACGGACGAGTCGCGATCTCGACGCCAGAAGCGGCGACACCGATGATGCACGACTGGCCCCATCCCTTGTGGCAGGCCTCGAGCGCAGCACGCATCGTCTGCGGCTGACCGATGCACTCGAACGTGTAGTCAAGACCACCGAATCCGTCTTCTTCGGTCAATTTAACCAGCACCTCTTGGATCGGCTGGTCCGGGTAGTCCTTCGGGTTCACGCACTCGGTGGCACCGAACTCCTTGGCAATCGGGAACTTGTTTGGGTTCGTGTCCACAGCAATAATACGGCGAGCACCAGCATCCTTGGCGCCCATGACGACACTAAGACCAACGGCGCCCATACCAAAGACAGCGACGGTAGCATCACGCTCCACCTTCATCGTGTTGTGTACGGCACCGTAGCCGGTGGTAATACCACAGCCCAAGAGACAGACCTTGTCAAGCGGAGCAGACGAATCGATCTTGGCAACAGCAATCTCCGGAAGGACCGTGTACTCGGAGAAGGTGGAAGTACCCATGAAGTGGTACAAGGTTTCACCGTTGCGCTTGCACGTGAAACGAGTAGTACCATCCGGCATGAGACCCTTGCCCTGCGTCGAGCGGATCTTGGAGCACAAGTTGGTCTTGTTCGAGCGACAGAACTTGCATTCACGGCACTGAGGCGTGTAGCACGGCACGACGTGGTCGCCTACCTGGACGGATGTGACGTTCGGACCGACGCTTTCAACGACACCGGCACCTTCGTGGCCCATGATGCTAGGGAATACACCTTCCGGGTCGACGCCAGATCGCGTGTACTCGTCCGTGTGGCAGACAGCCGAGGCAGTGATGCGGATGCGGACCTCGCCCTCCTTAGGGGGCGCCACGATGACTTCTTCAAGGACGAACTTGTCCTTGGCTTTCCAGCAAACGGCGGCTTGGCACGTGATCGGTTCGGCGCTCATCGTAGCTTGAAAATTGGAGATCTTCGTCCAACGAACGAAATGGATTTATGGTGAATCTAGATGATGGCACAGGGAGTAGAAATATCGATCTATGACGTTGCGTGCGTGGATTACATCATCATTGTATGTCGAAAAAATTGGTGAGTGAAGGATATGGGGGTAGCTTTAGATGATACAAGTGTAGGTTGTCAAGTCGGAATGTTGGTAGTACTGGAGACATAGCGATATGCTGGAGATATAGAGTGGTGCAGCTGGTATATGTAGACGATGTAGATACTTTTGCTGGATACCTTTATCCATTTCGCTGAAGCCTTGACTGAACGTGTG
This sequence comes from Salisapilia sapeloensis, assembly GCA_023334545.1. Classification (NCBI taxonomy): domain Eukaryota; phylum Oomycota; class Peronosporomycetes; order Peronosporales; family Salisapiliaceae; genus Salisapilia; species Salisapilia sapeloensis. Next base: position 168,894 of record JAADVB010000001.1, on the reverse strand, counting down.
CTAAACTATCTTTGTTCTCAAGTTATTCCAAGTGTGTGCGATGAACTTGGGCAAGTGGAGGACTACTGTAGTCATCAGACAAGCGTATTCGGCGTGATCTTTCGGCAACATTACCAAGCTGGTCGTTGCTGATGATGCGTGACATCAAATCATTCTTTCTGTCAAGCGGCGTCCGGACTATGCCTGTGCAGTACAGTGTCTTGTTTCCCATCAGCTGCTCTATACTGTATTCAGACGCACTCGCTTAGGATGAAAACAATTTGACGCACGCACACCAGATCGGAAGTTTGGCAGAGCATCGCACAGGCGTTTCGTTCTTGAATGTGGTGCTCGATTGCTGATCCCTGATTCATGATATGTGTCTGATTATTCTCACTCGTGTGAAACTCGGATACTGTTCACGCTTCCTACATATCGTTCCTTTGCTTTAGATCGATCTGGTCTTCGTTACTGCGCATGCCAGTTCTTGTGTTTTCAGTACGCATCAACTTTATGTGGCAGCCTTTGAAAGTCACTCGCGAAAGGATGCAGATCTACTCGCTGCTGTCGTCAGTGTCAAACTAGCGAAATGCTCCGCTGCTTTGCAACGGAAACCTACCTTTTAATACCTGATAACGCTCAAGTCACGCGTTTAACGTCTTCGATACCATGTGCGGAAATAAAGAAAAAGATTTGCAGGAGCATAACACAGCACGGTACGCTCCTTTGTGTTTAAATTACCTTGGTTTCGACTACTTTGACCAACTTTTACGCTAATATGGATAGTTGGTGACACGAACCAACCCATTTGATGAATAGATCCGTTTTTACCATGCCGTGCGCTGGGTACAAAACGCAATGCCGAGGGTAAAAGTAGTTATGGATATGCGGAGTACATCTGTTGCACGGAAGCTGATTCGACGTGTATTGCTGTATACGCCGCGACGACAGTAACGGCTTCTACTATCAATCCCGATCCTATCGGCTTATCTGAGCGCGCAGATGAGGCACTCGACTTTTGTTCCTTGTCTAACCTTCGACTGCACGCCATACTAGAAGATCATCAATGATGGCGTTTGTAGATGCTTACCTGGGCGAAATTTTTGAAAAAGAGCCTCGAATTTAAAAATCTAGAAGATAGGCAAGAAGAAGTCCATGCGTTTTATACTTCTTTGAATGCGAACAAGCTAATGTCATACTGCGCTTTAATTGATCGCGCTTCAAGATTTCGCATGATGGACACTTGTACACGAACTCAAGTGTCCGACTGCTGTTTCTCATAGTAGATTAACTATCTCGATCGATTTCACCATGCACAACGGCGCTAAAAAAACTAATGGATACTATGACACATCAGCAGCCTTCGCACGCGAACGAGGTCGATGCCAGACACTAGTAGGAAGAAAAGAATTTGTGTAGGTTCACTTTACTTCATTATCGATCCAGCATCGTCTCAGGATACGACAAACGGGTTATCGATCAGCTGCTTCCGATGTCAGGTGTCGGGTGATTAGTGTCTTCCGCCTGATAATATGCCCCAGGCATGTCTTCCCGTGGAGTTTCCGATGGGAATGGCAACGAGCTATTCGATCTCTACTTGTCCATTCATTCGCTATCTCCATGTCCCAAGTTTCCACAGTACATTCCTTATACTTCTTTTTGTAAATGCGATTTAAGCGACCATCTAATTCCATCCCCAGTTGAAGCGTTATGACTGATCCGTCTGACTGAAGCACCACAATCGGCAACAGGAAAAGCTCGACGAAACTTTCAGTTGAAAGCGTTGATTCCCGCAGCATTTTCGCATCTGCACAGACGCCAACACTTCCACGAAGTGGGATAACGAGTTGACATGCAACCCACGGCACCGACGCTGTCGGCTGCAAGCGATATCCATCGATCGGATGTACGACCACGATGGAGCCATGAACAGGAGTCCCGCACTACGAGTTGGCCACTACCGCCATCAGCAACTGGCGTAGCACACAAACACATACCGGCCTACTCACCGACATTGTCGAAGGATCTTGACACGCCGCTGACGCCATCTCAGCAAACGCATGAAGCCGTATGCGACGTTTGTTTCCACCCAGATCCCATCCTTACCACGACCTCGTGTGGACATCTCTTCCACTCCCGTTGCGTGCATATATGGCCAATGACCCATTGTGTTTGTTGTGGAGAAGAGTCGCCAATGATCCGTGTCTTACCTCTAGACACGTCCACTTCCATTCCAACGCGTGGAGGCAAATGGAGCTCAGCGGAAGAACACTTTATCAAGGTCATTTTAAAAGAATTTGATCGGAATGCACTCCCATTAGCAAATGGCACACCAGTTCGCTTAGCCGTATCCAGATTACTCAACTGCTCCACGATGCGTTTATCCAAGAAGTTCCAGAAGAATGCGCTTGGGAAGCGTACCTTTCGCGTCGGTCGACCCACCGACGGGCTTCCTGCAATCTCTTTCGAACGACAGGATCATGTAGAACGACAAATACACTTCTCACGAGCGGAAGCTGTCTTTCATCACGAGCTCGTGCAACAATACATTCGGGATAATAATACCCATGAAGGCGCTCGTGTCGACACGAATCACCTTCGTTCTGCCGTCAAACAGTTTTGGATAACCAACTTCTTGAGCCTCGCGATGACGGTGGAGCAACCAGTGGACGGTTTGGACGTTTCGAGTAGTAGGAAGAGGAAGATGGCGATGCAGCTCTTGCGTAAAGGCGAGTTAACGGTACTCTTATCTGGTGATTTTGAAGAGAGAGGAGCAGAATTGATTAAAGTGAATCGGCGACGGGAACCAGATCCGATCGAAATGGAACGAACAAGTAAGCGGACGAAGTTTGATCGATCGAGTAATGAGGTGACGGTATGTTCGTCTTCTGATGGACATATACCTGGGGCCGAGGAGAGTTTTCAACTCGTTCATGACACACCAGAGCCATTTCCGTATCATAGGCACATGACTGCACATTCGTATTTAGCCACCCAAGAGCCAGTCTATATGCATTCGACCTACGTTTCTGGCTTCGACTCGTACAACGACATGAGACCAAAGGATCGAGTCAAGTCTGAAGCGCTTCTATCGATGCAGACAGAGTCGTACGACTCTCCCCAAAGCTCCGCATACCCTATGTCTTCCAGCAACGGGATATCTTCCCGGTTCTCTCACTTACCCATCCCAGACCCATTAGCCATGTCTGGTATCTTGCAATTGCATATGATGCAGTCAGCTCCAGTGCCACAAGCGTCTGGTTGGGAAGAGCTGATCGGGAGTTTTCCAGTCCAGACAGGTATCGGATCCGATTCGAATGGGACGATATATGCTTCCCAGTCCATGTAAAAAGACGGACGGAGGGATAAGAAGTATAATCTTTTTTCAATTTAAAATCGAGTATGAAGCGTTTCGAGATGAAAATAAGTTGTGAGGTCGTACGAAGGTTTCTTGAAGCATAGTCAAATGAACCACAAAACCGAGTGTCAGTATCATGTTGTCAGCGCTCCGACCAGTGCGGCGTATTGCTGCCATACAGACTGCTACGAGGTCTGCTTCCTTCTTAGGCAAGATCTTTGGGATCGGTGAGTTTGAAGCACCCAAGCATAATAAGCTCAGTCGATCAATTGAGAAGGAGAAGGCGTATGACTTGGCACTGCTCGAAGTATGCCAATTGCATTCTGGATATGAACGTTATAGAGGAAAATGAACTTATCCCTTACATTGCAATAGTACGTGTCATTGAATTCACACCCTAAATTTATGCTGGATGAGGTACGTTATACTGTCTTTGCTTGGTGGGTATGTAGATGCTGATGATAGCCTAGGTCATGGAAAACGAGCCTGACTTTTTCATGGGCCATGTCCTCGTCGGTACAAGCCAGTGTCTCCTGCCTCTTGATCACCGTGATTCGATCAATGCATTTTCTTCATGGCGTAGAGCTCTGAAGCTTTCCAAGAGCGGTATCTCCTCCATGTATCTGCATACAGGATAAAGTCTCTAATGCATTTGGATGTTAGAAATCTTGACAGCCATCGAGCAATTGCACCTATCTGCACTAGACTCGATGGTGCATGGTCGATATCGGGAAGCAGCTGCCATCTACGAGACCATTCTGCTTCGAGACCACTCGGACCTGCTAGCTCTTCGATGCAGCTATGACATCTACCTCATGCTAGGGTCAGTCTCTCTTACATTGTAGTCTTTTTATCTTCTCCAAGCTAAATGTGAGAGCAGAGACTACAAAAACGCTTTGGGTACTGTTACGCGTCGACTACCGATGTGGTCTCCAACGGACACCGGGTTTAGTCATGTGCTGTCGATGCAAGCATTTGGTCTTCAGCTCCAAGGCAAAGTCGATGCAGCAGAGTCTTTAGCAGAACAAGCTCTGTCGATGAATAGTCAAGACAAATGGGCTTGTATATGATCTGTTTCCATACGTATGCATCCTGTACTGATGCCTTGATGCTAGTCCATACGATCCTTAACGTTCTAGAGGTGAAAGGAAATCCGAATCATGGAGCTAGTTACGCTAACCAGTACAAGGCACGTACTCTTCCGATATGATAAAGAGAACGGAATGTAACAGCTTTGTAGGATGTACTAGAGAATGGAGGTCCGTTGGAACGTCGAATGTACTTCCACTGGGTACTCTACCTGCTCGAGTTGGGACGATACGACCGTATCCAGCAATTCTTGCACCAGCACATCTTCTGTCCGTCTGAAGGTCAGCCGTCGTATCGCGGTCTAGCAGACGCGACGCAGATCGCGTGGCGACTGCACTTTGCGGAACAACCGACTGTCGATTTGTTCCAGAAACTGTATCAGGCGTGGGAAGCAGTGTCTACGACACCTTCGAGTGACCCAGTTGTGCTCCCACCATTCGCACGAGTTTTGCGTAATGTACGACCGAATGTGTTCTATCAGAGTGATGTAGATAGTGATCGTGCTAGTAGAGTGTGTACGCTGTGGCGGAGAAGACATCTGGAGAGAAGAAGACGGTGGAAGAGGTGGATGGAAGTGATGAAGTGGATTTAAAATCCATTGTGTCGGGTATGAACATTAGCTCGGTGCAGTTTAGCTACGCTCCTCCGCCCGGTACATGCAGTGTGTATTATGTCTGTAGCCTTCTCTAACGTTTCAGACAGCTTCCTTTGCGAATACGTATGACGCTGCTTGCGGGGCTTTCTCTGCGTATGTGGAAGGACGATATGAAGAAGCAACAAGGTTGCTTTTGCCGATCCAAGGCTCTCTACAGCTTCTTGGAGAGACTCCAGTGGACCATGAGATCATCACACTACTTCTGATCGATAGGTACCTGACTTAGGCATACACATTGGATGTATGATCTGATATGCTTTGAATTACTAGTGCGAGCCGTTTGCAGGATCTATCGCTGGCGAAGGCTCTACTGAACGAAAGGTGCGTGCTATGAGGATACCCGTAGCTTCCTGCGCTAACAAACTCGAGTAGATTGAGTGAAAAGTCACAGAGCGCACAGACCTGGCAGACGTACTCTCGTGTATTCGAGTCGCTTGGAGACGATTCCGGACTTCGTGATGCTCAAGGTATGAGCTATGTGCTTGGATTGGGCCAAGGTGGCAAGAATGCTCGATAAAGTAGGACAAGAATAGAAGAGGAAAACAGTTTTCGAACCATAAAGGCGGGCACGTTACGATTTGCGAGATTCGGTTAAATTTCCTTACAGTCCAGCTCTTCGGATGGAGTGTATTCGATGACAAAGGCTAGTTTGGCATAGGCAAGATCCAGAAGCGTCTTGATTCGAAGCTCCGTGGCAGCGACAATCAAGTCGAAGAGGTCACTTGATGCGATGAACTCGCTATCCCATTTATCGATCGAGTCAAGTGTAGTTGGCTTCGATGAAAGCTACTCTAGTACGGTCATTGTGCATCATAGTCTTTCTGATACATAGATGTACCTCTTCGGTCTCATGATACGGTCTGAACTTGTGATATTCGCAAAACTGAAGAACTTTAGACAAGGTTTCACCATTTACGTCTTGTAAGTAGATATGAAGAGGTTTAGTGCGATCCTTATGAGCTATAGGCACGTGGGCTAAGTCTCATTCTCTTTTGGTTATGCACTTTTAAATGTGGATTGCATACCTTGGAGTTGCTCTTGGATGACTTCGCTCATTGCACTGGCAGCAACCGATATGCTCATCTGAACCTGGTCCTTGGTATGAATGCAAATGCTTGTGGGCTCAAAAGGACTATCGGACATGCTTTCCTTGTCGAGGTGCTTGTGATGTTTCTAAATTTTGCTTGAATGCCTTTTCTTAAGTCTCGAGTCATAAAAGGTCAGGAACTGGTAATTTCGATCGCCTACCATCAGTTCACACGATGTTGTATGTATGGTAAGCTGTATCAACAGAGAAACAATTTCGATGTGCTATTGGAAATGTGATTCATGCAGTTACTATTTGATCCATGCTACAAGTTCTAACATGATGCACTATTTAGTGGACTTAGCTTCAATGTAGATGATACAGTATCCGTGAGTGTATCGAAAGTGGTGGGATGAAATTGATAAGTCGATTTTATCCTTTAATCACGCAGAGTTGCATAAAATCCACATGAATGCAACCGTGATCAAGTCTTACGTAGCTTAGCTTTGTGTGTCATATCTACTACAGAGATGGAATGCATTTACTAAATAAAAGTCTTTTGTACATATAGATGCATCGGTCAAGCTAGCAAGAGAGTGTGTAGAATTGTGCGCTGAAAGAAAGCGGTCACAGAAGAAGACGGGAACATGGCAACTTGGTGTAAGTTTAGGCATTAATATGCTACAGGATACTTTTTTGACAATATGTTATATAAAACAACTATTAAAGTTACCAAACACTGAAAATACATTATTTTGTCATCCATTATTGGCAATTAGAAAACGAAAAGTACACTTAGTGGCGTTATAAAGTCAGATAAGAAAATAAACTTCAAAAGCGATAAAACGGAGGAAGGAGAGCTCGTAAGCGATCCACTCCGTTCATGAAGGTACGAAAGCAGAATAAATGCGCATATAGATCAACAAATTCCCCGGAAATATACTCACGAGAGCCCCTGGGGATATTTAAAGCCGAATATGGAGCTTACTTTAATCAAGTGGCGATTCAAAACGTGCGTATACATTAATCAAGTCAATACTCGCAGACACTATTTTCGCCAAAGTATGGCATCCAAGCGTGTATTCCGTGCATGTAAATTGCAGGGACTATCACTACGTGCAGACGCACTGCAGCATCTAACTAACGAGTTGGAAAAGTAAGCACATCGTTTGTGTATTTTTGTCTAGTACAGCAAGTGACGGAAGTCTACTGTGGATAGTGAGCCTTCATTGGAGCTAGACGATGTAATCTATGCACTCAAGAACAGCATTGATCGCACTAAACGTAAGTAGTTGATGCACTATCCTACTATACATCCATTTCATTGCCAATGCATTACAGTCGCAACGTCTGTGGTATCGCTCGAAGCTCTTCAAAGTGCTCTTGACACACTATTGGCAGTGTCGGAAGAGAACGAGTTCGAGCGAATCCAAATCTTTGATGCTTTCACCACTCCCAGAGTGCACTACAACGCCCATACGAATGCCTACGAGCTTCGATCGGATACAGACAGGAAGTTACATGCCGATGCGAAAGCTCGAGTCCAGCTTTTACGTGACCGGTAAATTCTGTTGCTATCTACAGTGCCCACATGCATTTCATCAGCTATTACCTCTATAGATTTGAGATCGTGGAACGAAGAGTTCGAAGGAATAAGCTCTTTGCTCCACCTGCAATTGCTACTTCCAGCAACGCAGACTACATTGAGGTACTCGATACAATAGCAGCATACCGAGGTGGTGTTCATATGTAGTTAATGGCGTGCATGTATAGCTCTCTCGTATCGAATCGCTTCTTGGCGTCACAGGCGTAAAGCGAGTTGTAGGGATGCTCGGCCAAGACGAACGGAAGCGATTGTACATTGAAGACCTATCGTCCCGAGTCTACATCGATCTCTCCAATGCGGTATGATGCACTCGAACTACTGACAGTCTACACTTTCATATTTATTACGTTGAAATGCTTATATAGTCCTATACGAACGGGCTCTTCACGATCAACTGCGTTGTCCTCGTTGAAGGAGAAGTGGTCGACGACATTCTTCACGTTCAAGTATGCTCCTCGCATCATAATCCCCTACTTCTAATCACAAACTTACGGCTCCACTATGTAGACGATGGGCTTTCCACCTCCTGAAACTAAGGCACTGACGGTAGACGTCATGAGTGGATTAGACCCACTCGGTGTCGAAGTCTCGACGCAGCAGAAAGCTCAGATCGCAAAGCTAGAAGTGAACGATCATCATGCAACATTTATCGTTCTCTCCGATGTCCATCTGGACGATCCGAGAGTTCTATCTCATCTAGATAAGCTCTTCCAAGGCCTGGAAGGACTTCAGCCAGCTTTATTCGTGCTCATGGGTGACTTCCTCTCTGCTCCCATCGGTACTGGAGCAGATTCGAACTCGTTGCAAGACCTGACGGACGGATTGGATGAGCTCGGTAGTATCATCCAAAAGTACCCAAAGCTAGCGCAATCGTCTCAATTCGTCCTTGTTCCTGGTCCAAACGATCCAGGCTCCACGGCTGCGTTCCCTCGTCATCCTGTCTGCACTCTTGACTTTCTTTTCTTGATAAGAGTATAAACTTATCTTGCATACTAGCTACCAACGGTTTGTACTCGAGGCTTGACAGGAAAAGTTCCGACAATCACATGTACCACGAATCCATGCAGGTAGATGCATTAATAGTGATAAAGAGGATGGGAGCTTAGTATGTGATGATGACGATAGGATTCGTTATTATACGCAAGATATCTTGATCTTCCGAGATAACCTGCAGCAGCGTATGGAGCGGCATACGGTCGTTCCAGTTCTGCCGGACGAGGAGACGGAGATGGAAGTGGATGGAGAGTCGACTGCACGACCTCCGGTTGATATTTCCAAGCATGTACGTCTAAAATAGTATCTTTGGATGCGAAAGGCATGTATTGACATGCAGATTAAATGCTTAGGTTGTGAAGACAGTGGTTGATCAAGGACATCTCTGTCCACTGCCATTGTCAGCATGTCCAATTGACTGGGATTACGATTCCTTCATGCGATTGTTTCCACTGCCAGATGTGGTATGTCTTCGCTTAATATTATGCTTCTAGTATCGAGCACTGACTGTTTTTTATCGTTGATAAAGCTCATTCTTGGAGACTCGACGGATCAGTTTCAGCTCGGATATTCTGATGTAGCAGTTTTCCATCCAGGGTCATTCCACGTCGATTTTTCCTTTGTCCTCTATCGACCAAGCACAAAGGCAACCGAGTTTAGCAGTGTCGAGTAGACGTTGGTAGAATGAATGATTTCTTCCCTTTACAACCTTGTCTTGTAGTCTTGGTCGACGCTATAATTAACTTTTCTGAAGGACAATTTATTCAAGTGCAGTCGATATTCTCCATGGTGTGGGTACGTCAAGCTATCATTGACCGAGAGGATGAGCTACAGAACCGAATGCATCGACAGCGTGGTATTCAACGAGTAGCTCAAATGCATCAACTATCTCGATCACGAGTACTAACACCAGATGAGGACCTGGAACAAGCTCGAGTCATCGCCGAATCGATCGAAAGAGCTGAACATCTCTGCTTTTTGACTCGACCAGCCGTCCCACCTCAATACACTGACAAAGGGAAAATCGATACTAGTCGTCGAGCAAGACCACAATCGTCTCAGCCATCAATGACCTCTTCTGCTCATTCGACGAAGAGTAGAGAGCCAAGACGAACAGCATCTTCAATTCATCCTTCCAAACAGACCAAGTGGAGCAAAATGTTAGCCCGTGGACCGCGTTTCAAGGATAAATCACTGCAACGTTTAGAAGAAGAAACCGATAATTTATTGTATTACGCGGTTGGTTCATCTACGGACAAGAAGAGGAAGCGTTTGAATCTAAAGAGCTGATAGATTCTTACCTGGACAAAGGTAGATGCCATTCCTTTGGTAGATGATCTATGGGTCCATCCGAAAGTAAAGAACGCATGACACGAATGAAGTTTGTGATGAGCGTGCAGTGTATAGGCGAATCTAAGAGCTAGACAAAGAGAGGATATCGCTCATGCAGTAAGAGTATGAAATGTAGTTTGCAAAAGCACAAAACAACTAGTGAAGGCAGTGGGATTGCAAGATGTAGTCAAATGATGAATGAACTATTGATGACAAAAGCTGCCATGTAGGACACAGATATCTAGTAATATTTGCCAGTGTTGGATAAAAAGATGGACGATAAAAGAGAGGATGGTATCTACTACTCTGACGACATAAAGCTAAAGCTATACTTTAAATCACACGCGCGAAGTAGAGAGCTAAACCTATTAATGTCGAACGGGGATTGTACTGGGTACAATTGTCATTATAGCGAGTTGGTATTAGCGTAAAGCTCTAGATCAAATCGGTGTTCGTGACCTTTTATTTTGCTCGAAGAAGTTAATAAGGATGACTGGTAAATTGGAAAATACTGGTGATCTTGGTGGCAAATCGAAGGATCGGCACATAATACTTGAATTAGCGGAAGTACATGGGGATAATGATACATGCATTGATTCGTCAAGGAAAAATGAACTAGCCAAAATATAGAATACGATAATAATAGGGCGTGTCAAACCTGTCAAAATTGCAAAATATAATGAGGTGTCTGATTGCCAAATAATTGTCCATAACTTCTAAAATAATCGGAAGTTTTATTTCGAGCGCTCATGAATCAGTCAGGCTCCAAATAGGATAAACCACCTCCGGAGGTGGTTTGTTTTATTTTGGAAATAAGATCAGTAGAGCCGAAAGATAAGAATCTTATTTAAGAAAAATAAGGCACCTTTTGCCAGGTTTGACACCCCCTAATAGTCCAACTTCGCGAAAATGACGATCGATTAGACGGGACGACGAATGAAAGACGCACTGTGGTCGAGTTCTGCTTTTGCATTGAAAAGATCTAGAAACGGAATCATACGAAGAGTGGGACGGATACTCTAACACCTTCAAGATAGATCGGTAACGCAGGGATTGATTTTAAATAGCACTTAAAGAGAAGACAGAGCGAGTACTTAACCGATACCTTATTTCTCTACCTGTAATGGACACTAGACAATGGAGGCTCTCGTATTTATTACTCACCAGCAGAGAGTCTACTTTAAGCCCATTTCCAAGAAGAGCTTGCTTGTAATGTAGATTTCAATAACTTTAATGATGTGCATTTTAATACAGTAGATCACTCTTGCATACCGGCATAATTGTCTTTGGGATAGATAGTCCGATTGCGGTAGTGTGAGCGGTATAAGAAGCAGAGATTGGAGACCAACTGATTGCAAGCACCCGACTAGATGAAGCAGCCAGTACGATCAGCACGACAACATGTTCGTAAAAGCAGGGAACTAGAATCCAATTGGGCAGCAGCAAAGTGGGAACACTGAAACGAACTTTGGCGATAAGGCAAAGAAGCATACTTTTGCATCAACTCCCGTCGTCTGCATTGCTACGATTACTTCGCTCTCGATCGATCTTGTCACTTGACGGGTCAAGTCCTGACGCGCACTGGCTATGTGTCAAAGAGAGCGAGAACTTGGTCGGACTAAGATTAGAGTAGGATGGAGAGCAATACAACGCATACCTGTCCATTTTGCCTAGAATAGATTTTTTATGAAAACATTTGAAGCTCTGCATGCATGGGAAGTCTAGCCTAACCATGAGTCTTTACTCACGAGTACGCCAGACAAGGTCGACTGTGACTTGATCCGATATCGTGTGTCCAAGTCGACCAGATGATGCCCAGAAACTTATGCATGCTTCGATTGGAATGGAATTACCAGCTGATAGTAAGGAACGCCTACAATTCCGCAACTATCAACTCCATTTTTCTCCTTCCGCCCAATCCCCCAGTGTGCGCTGGTCGAACAAGTGCCTTACCAAGGTCCAGCGCCTTGATATCTATATATATTCAGTGACAAAGTCAATCGGCAAAGAAGAATGCACATTACGACGGTCGTGTCCATGCTTTCAGCTGCTATGGCGGTTGCGAATGGCGCCAGCATCGACTCCGGCGGCTTTTCGTATGACGGGCAGACCACGTACTGTGAAGGCGTGACGGATTCAGCTGTCGCTAACACGCTCTGGTTTGACAACCTGGAGGCGCACAATTCTGGACGATGCCCTGTGTCCTTGACAATGACTTCCGACATGACCACTGTGGAAGCCAATCAAGAGCTAACAGTGTCGCTCCAGAGCCAAGGCGTGCCAAACCTACAGGGAAGCATATTTCCGAATGCACTCGACCCGAATACGCAGAAACCACAACCGATCAATAACATGCTTGTGACGGCGTGCTTGGCTGGCACCGACTGTGGCACGACAGTAGAGTCGACACCAGGTGCTGGTGCAGAGGCTGCAATGGGCGCATACCCTTCGGACGGTCCGAAAGACCTTGGCTCATACAAACTGACATTCCAGGACGATGGTGACTACATTATCGTCGGCATGATCGTTCTACCTGGCGATTCATCATTGCAATTGGCCTTCACCGAATACGTGTCTTTCCTTGAAGTCACGGTGGGAAATGGAGGTAGCTCCAACTCTTCCTCCTCTGATGCATCAGAGGCAGACTCTCAGTCGATGAGTGGCACGGCATCTACAGACGCCAGTGGGAAAGCTTCTAGCGACGGCAGTGACATTACGGACATTGGTACTGTGTCTCCGACCGGATCAAATTCTGCTGTATCGAACACGACAGTCAAGCCCGAGACGTCATTTAATCCAAAGAAAGCTTCGTCGGCAGCATCCAGCGATAGCAATAGCAATGCGGAAGCTGATACAAAGTCAAAGGAAAGCTCTAGCTTCATATCCAAGAACACGGCATTGGTGGCGATCTTGGTTGCCGGCGCAGGCGTCATTGCGATCGCTGCCTTTATGCTCGTAATGGGCAAGAAGCGTCGTGGTATGCGCGAGAAGGACTCTCCCAGAGCGTACATCCCCGATCCTCGCAGTCGCAACCGTACTGACATGAACTCTACTGGTCCGTCAATGCGGTACTTGGAATCCACGTCGACTCGTCCATCGAAACAGTCCAGAGGCACGAGTGTCCTGCATGACAGTGTGGCTGGCGGCGCCTATCCAGCAGAGCATAGAGGCTCGGAGATGGCATCTAGTACCGAAAATGATGACGGCTACGGTAACTACTCGAACAATGAAACTCGGCCATCTCCGAATGTAGCCGTCTCTGTTGCCGGCACGCCCGATTATACAACACCATCGCCGAGAATGTCAGCTGCATCGGATCTGTCTTCCCTCAAGAGTGAAGATTACAGCAACCAAGGTAGTTTGCCGCAGACAAACGCTGGTCAATTGGGGGGAAGTTTCGTGTCGAGCAATTGGAGTCGTTCGGACTACAGTCGAGAGTCCGACACGCCAACGTTAGACCTTCCGAACGCCAGACTAAGCGAAGAGTACAATCAGTACCGAAAGACAGGCAAAAGTGTCGACTTTGGATCGGCTTCTTCTGGTAACTGGGCTAATAGCTCAGCTTTGTCTGCCCAAAACTCGTTGGTCCCGAGCTCCGAGACCAGCTCGGGCAACAATGCTTTCAGCCAGAGTAACTCTAGTGCCGGCTTTAGCTCCTCGCAGCTTTCATTCGGTCATAGCGATTCCAGTGGCTTCCGGTCGGGCGAAAACTCGTTCAATCAAAGTGCTTCCAGTGGCTTCCGATCGACGCAAAACTCCTTTAACCAGAGCTCTTCCAGTGGTTTCCGACCGACGCAAGATTCGTTCAACCAGAGCTCTTCCAGTGGTTTCCGACCGACACAAGATTCGTTAAACCAGAGCTCTTCCAGTGGTTTCCGGTCAAGACAGAACTCTATGAATCAAAGTTCCTCGACTGGCTTCCGATCAACGCAAGACTCGTTCGGTCAAAGCACTGTGAATGGATTCCGACCGACGGAAGACTCGTTCGGCGAAAGAGAGTCGAGCATGTCAGATGCACGGTATAGTAGTCGAGTCTTCTCGGATGTACGACAGTCTCGGTCTGCTAGTGCCGATAGCTACAATTCGTACGGCACGGATCGAATGAGTAGTCGTGATGGAAGTGTAATTTCGGACTTTAGCAACGACGACAATGCATCGACTCGATCGTAAACAATTTGAAAGATACTTCTTTCAGATGAAATGAATGGAATATGTTGGCGCTGTAATCAAATGTGTGTGTTTTCATCATGTTTTTCTCGTCTTAGAGAAGATTAAAAAGCTTCAATTGTTCCTTAACACGTTCCGCAGCTTCGTCACTGCATTCAACAAGTGGGAGTCGAACGGTAGCAGTGCATTTGCCCATGAGCTCCAACGCTTTCTTCACTGGCTGCGGGTTCGACTCACAGAAGAGGACCTTGACAAAGTCAAAGATCTTCAAGTGAGCTTCACGAGCACTCGAAAAGTCACCAGCCAAAGCAGGCGTCGTGATGGACGTCATGGCTTTCGGAGAGACATTGGAGAGCACACTGATAGCTCCCTTCGCGCCCACTGCCATCAACGGCAGCGTGAGGGTGTCGTCGCCGGACAGAATGGTAATATCACACAACCTGAGCACTTCGGACGCTTGGTCCAGGGATCCAGTGGACTCTTTCACGGCCACAATCTCCGGGAGCTTGCTCAATTCAGCAATCGTCTGCGGACTGAGCGTCACGTTCGTGCGTCCTGGGATGTTGTATATGACGACAGGCAGACCGATGCTCGCGATGGCCTTGAAATGCTCGTACATGCCCTTTTGCGTAGGCTTGTTGTAGTACGGGCAGACGGCGAGGCAAGCGTCGGCACCAGCTTCCTTGGCTTGACGCGTGAGGCGGAGCGCTTCCGCCGTGCTGTTGGAGCCCGTGCCGGCAATCACAGGCACACGCTTGTTGACGCACTTGATGACTTCCGCCACGACTTTGTCGTGCTCGTCGTGCGAGACAGTGGGACATTCACCAGTCGTACCCATAGGCACAAGTCCGTCAATGCCTTCCGCGATCTGGAACTCGACAAGTTCACGCAACTTGACATAATCCACTTCGGATCCGTCAGCCGTGAATGGCGTCACAAGCGCCGTGAACGTTCCTTTAAGCTCCACCATGATCGATGCGGTATGAGTAGTAGAGGAAGAGTAATAGAGTGTCTCGATCGATTGGATGGATCGTGCCTTCAAATTGCGCAATTCCATGTCAATCCATATTGCTTGGACAACATTCCCATATATAAACTCAACCCAGGACGATATATATGAAACGTAGTCTCGTATTAAAAGGTTTAGTTATATACAAAGAGTAGGCTAAAAAGAGATAGTTTTGATGGACGTTGATTCCCGCTCGATCATTTCGGCGATTCCCGCGCTGGTTTCGAGGTATGTCTGCCCATCTTGATGCGAGTGCGACGGCGCCAGAGGCGTCTGTGACGGAAGTGAAGCAGGAAGATATGGAAGGCTTCGAGTGGGAGGCAGCGAAAGAAAATATTTTGCCTGTCAAGAGCGGTCGAGATGTGGCGGAGCTGAATAAAGTATTGGCGCAGAGTGCAACGTTGGAAGGTCGAGATGATTTGGAGGACGAGCGAGTGAAAATGGAAAAAGAGATTGAGGAGTATCAAGGCGATGATCCGTTGGCGCCATGGGCTGCTTATGTGAAGTGGTTGGAGGGTAATTATCCTAGCGACACGCGAAAGAAGTTTGCAGCACTCGAACGATGCACGCGGGAGCTCAAGACTTTCGACAAGTATAAAGAGGATCCACGATATGTTAGTCTCTGGCTTCAATACGTACGTTCCTGCTTTATCTCTAAAGAAGAAGACAAGTATATTAATAATACGATGATGTGTAGGCGGATATGGTGGCCAATCCGAAAGATATCTTTAGGTACTTGTACGCGAATAAAATTGGTGCTCACGTCGCTGTATTCTACGTCGGTTGGGCATGGGTGCTGGAGAGCTTGGGCAACTACACGATGGCGAACAAAGTATATCTTAAAGCCATTCAAAAGTATGCTGCCTCTTCATGTCCATATCAATAGCTTTGATTCTTACTTGTTGCGTGCGTAGGCAAGCGACACCGGCCAACTTTTTGGACAAGAAATACCGCGAGTTCCAACGTCGCATGAGCAGCCACTGGCGCAAGCTTCGAGCGGAAGATGAGGAAGCTGCATCGACGATCGGACAGGTGACCCAGCGCCGCGTATTGGAATTGTTATCTGCCCACGACACGCAGTCGCACCACTCGAATCGTCACTCACATGCTGCTCAGCGACAGAATCGTATCCAGGAATTCCAAAATGCGCGGACAGATCGACCGGTATTCGATGTATACGCCGATCCGATCGGACACGAACCAGATTTCTTGCATGAAAATGATGACACTAATTGGGATACTCTCGCACCGCAGCAGGAGCAGCAGAAGGAGAACACGAGAGCGCCACAGCGGTGGACAGAAGAACCACTGCAGCATCCGCGCGAAAGCGTACCCGCAGTTGCTCCTCGATCACAGGAAAATCTCCAAGTGTATGCCGATGATGAATCAGACGCAGAAGATCACGCGCATAGTCGACACCATGACGACACGAACGTCTTGCAGCAGCGAGAAGATCGGGAGGAAGACGAGTTGCATGCGAATCCGCTCTTGAAGATTCAGGCAGAGGATGAGAAATCGCAGCACAAGTCCAAGAATCAAGATCGGAGTAAAGATCAATTAGCGTATAACCCAGACATGTTGCGTACAGCGTCAGGAAAAGAAGTCTCTTTCGAAGAGGTCCGAGCAGAGCACTATCGTCTCCAGCCTGAAAAGGAAGAATCTAAGTCAGAGACGGTGTCAGAAGCGGAGGATCTATCGCCGTCGCCTGAACGGAAGCGACCAGTACCGACGCAATCGGTTCAGCCGATGGAACGACAGGAGGTGGAGGTGGAACCTGTGGCTGTCACACGCAAGCTGGACTTTACTCGGAACTTGCGATGGGAAGACGAGGATGAGGAGGTGCAAGTACCTGGCTCCCAAGCCGATAAGACGGAGGAGATTACGATCAACACGCGCGTCGCCATGTCAGATGTCAATGCCATGTTCTGTAGTCCAGAGCCTGCACGTAAGCCTCGAGTGTCGAACGCATACGACAGTAGTGGCCCGACGCAGCGTAAAGTTGACTTTAGCGTCTTTGAAGACTCTCCTCAGAAAGAGACGGCGGCTGTAAATGATGCGCAGGAGACGTTTGAGGTGTATCAGGATTCACCTGAACCACCTCCGACGACCTCTACGCAGCTGCAAGTGTTTGAAGATGAAGAGGAGGCACCTGGGCAGCGTAGTGGGAAGAAGAGGAAAGCACTCGGCGAACGGGAGGACTTGGCGAAGAGTGCGCGTGTGACGAATCGTGACGCGATTTTGAAAGCTCAGGCGGAGTTGGAAGCAAAGCGAGAGGAAGATCAGCAGGACAGGTCATAGAGACAGTGTCTCGTGTGCTTATCACTCGCTTAATGTCGTTTATGTCTTCCAGTCGTTGGCGCACGAGGAAGAAAGACGGACGTTTGGAGACAAAACCAACTTGCAGGTATATCAGGATAGTCTAGTTTGCATTTGAAGAAAACGCATTGCGTGTTGTTTCCATTGGCGAAAGCCTCTTGTATATTCCTCTTGGCATGCTTCTTACGTCTGTCCATTAACCTGTACCGTAGCAAGAGTACACGTCGTCCGATAGATCCACCTTCCGATCTCCTTCGACATGAAAAGGCAAAACCACGTCCGTGGCCGATGCTACCTCGATCCACAAGCGGACCTTTTGATCCGTACGCAAGTACCCATCGTATGAATGTCATTGCTAGTGATGTCATCGCAGCGTATGCCACCAAGAGACGCGATGTCGTTCGTATTCATCAATCCAAACTTCCGTCTCTACCTGCTGCACCGACCAAGGCGAACATGAAAAAGTTTCGGACACCGATTGTCGTACGTCTGGACGGCAATACGTCGTTAGAAGTGCTTGGTGTCCTTGGTGCCGGTGCCTTTGCACGTGTCTTTGCCGTAAATGTCGTGTATAAGGAGAGTCGAAAGCATGCCGACCGAGCGATCAAGGTCATATGCATGCGTCGTATCATGATATAACAAGCTGATAGTCGGATAAAGTATGAACGGAATAGTCGAAACCTTGGATGGGAGTTCTTCATCACGAATGAAGTGCGATGGAGGTTGTTTCGGGATACGAAAGAAGCTCCGAGACATATCTTTATCGCTTACGAGCGATTGGATCTGTACTCTGTATGCAGCATACTTTCTATCCTTTGGAATGGTAGTGGTAACTTGGGTTTATGGCGCTCTACGCTGTAGGACGGATCGATGCTGTGCATGAAGAAAAAGTCTGTCGGGACGCTGCATGAACTCGTCAACATGTATAGCAAGGTATTTATTGCTGGAAGGTAGTTTAGTTAGGACGATGACAATGGAAAGTGGACATATAGATTGGAAAATCATTCCCGGAACCTCTGATCGTGTACTATACGCTCTTGATGGTACGAGCGATCGACATCTTGCACTCGACAAGGGTGTTGCATGGCGATCTGAAACCTGACAATTGGCTCGTGACGTCGGGAGGATCGAAAAGCTATAAAGCAAGTGTCTTTGAAGTGCTTGCGGAAAAGTACCAAAGTGGTGGACTGCTGTTGATTGACTTTGGACGAGCTCTTGACTTGGATCAGTACCCGCCACAGACTGAGTTCACAGGAGATTGCCATACGAAAGGCTTTCAATGTGTCGAGATGCTATCCGGAAAGCCGTGGACGTATCAAATCGATACATTCGGCATATGTGCTACGACACACTGCATGCTCTTTAGTGCTTTCATTCAAATTGACGAGAAGGATTACTTTGGAAAGAGGAAGTGGCAATTACGTCGGTCGTTCAAGAGGTATTGGGATCGAGATCTGTGGACAGAGTTCTTTGATACGTTCTTGAACATCCCCGACTGCTCGAATCAACCATCGTTGAAAACAGTGAGAGATCGTCTGGAACAGTACTTTCGAGATGACTCTCGTAGAGTACAGGTATGTTGCAAGTATCATATACTAATGTTCTGATCAAGTGCAAATGACTTTGAATAGCAATTGCGTGAAGCATTGGAGAAGCAGGATCGATTCATCCAAAAGTCACGCATCTAGTAACTCAAAGTGGAAAGTGCGTCTTCATCTCCATCTCCACACTTTATATTTTATACGTCCAGCAGATACATTGCACGGATGAATACGAGTACCTTGACATGATCAATTGCATCTCTTTCCAACCACACTGTCCTCTGCTACCCATTCATATCGTACTAGTAGCACTGTCACTTTCATCAAGACGAAGGAGACACTTGATCTACTCTTAAACGCAAACAACAAGAGAAAGTCAGTTCCAACGGTTCATTCTTGTTTGCATCGATAGGAGGTTCAAGCAGTAGGAATACCAAAGAGGTACCCCTTCTGTCATTATTGAGGAGCACCAGGATAGTTCGTAGGAGCCGTCGGTGGCATCGGCTGACCGCCTGTCTGCTGATACGCTGCATAATACTGGTTGTAGTCATACGCTGCCGGCTGCTGTGCATACTGTCCATAATACTGGTACGACCCGTCCGGCGTCTGGGCAGTCCAGCCGTTTGGACCGTAGACGTAGGTTGTAGGTGCTGCAGGCTGCGCTACTGGTGCCGGAGCTACGCCAGGTGCTGTACCAGGTGCTGTACCAGGTGCTCCCGCTGGCTGGTTTGTCCATGGTTGAGCAGTTGCAGCTGCTGCTCCTGCCTTAGACGGTTTCAGCCAAGGCGCAGAGGCAGCGTTCGGTGTTGCTGACGTTTTCTCTGTCTTGGCCGTTGACGTCGTTTCTCCTAGTTGTTCCATAAACGAAGCGTACTCTTCGTCAATAGCAGCATTATCAGCTGAATTCGCTCCTTTCATCGTACAATCGCTCGTGGGATGACTCGAGTCACCACAGATTGCACACTTGACTTCCACTCGCTTAAACGATTCTACGTCCATCCATTAGTACGATACTATAATAGTGTTAGCTAAGTATAAACGTACTCTCTCGGTTCGGACATTCCCACTGCCGATGTCCTTTTTCACCACAAATGTGGCAATAGTCATCGTCTCGAAGTGTTCCGTTGATGAGCGCTAGTTCTCTCAACTGTTTCTGTTTATGTGCGTTGAGTGTATCGTCTAGCGGTACGAGAAGTTTCTGCACTTCTTCTGCCGCCTTATCTAAACAAGCTTGCGTCGGACCTGTAATGAGCACGTGCAATTCGTCATTTTCATCCACTTCCGTCTGCTTCTTCTTACTCCCTTCTTTAATCGATCCTTTGCCTCGAATCGCGATTTTACAATTCGACTCTTTCTCCATTCGTTTCTGCGTATTCCCTCGAGGTCCAATGATTAAACCGATAAAGTTATACCCAGGATACTTCTCCTGTGGAATGTAAATCTTTCGATGTAACTTGAGCTTCATATAGTCCGACGGTGGACGGAAGAGTGGATTGATCCGCACAAGCTCTTCGATGATAAACTGACGCTCCTTTTCTATCGACTCTCGCATACGGTCCTCTCGAGTGTTCGTGCGCTTGCCGTTCGAGTCGTACTGTGGTGGTGGAGATGGAGACCGGTTCGGGTCTTTTTCGATACGAGCAGCGTCAGATGCGACCGACTGTAGTCGAGCGTTGACGTCGTCGAGCTTGGCATGTAGCTCGACCGACTTTTTGTTTTGTTCCGATAAAGCACCGTTGAGTCCAGCACCAGCGACGGCGGGTGCAGGTGCCCATCGAGACTTTCTCTTTTTCTTCTTGGCGTCTTCACTTGTAGAAGCAGCCGTGTCCTGTTCATCCGGGTCGCCCCATCGACTCTTTCGCTTCTTACGTGGTTTTTCACCATTTGTCGTGTCCTTTGGATCAGAAGACTTTACGTCCGTACCCTCTGACGTATCTGCAGTAGATCCACCTTCGATGGATTTGAGATATTCCTTTAGAACGACTCGATAATGAGGCCATTGCTTTAGATCTTGCCAAAAGATTGGGAACTTGCCATATTTCTCCTATTTTAAAGTGTATTAGAACGTGTAGTGAACGCACAATGATGGCTATGACGATATACCTCGAGGGCTGGTGTGTCCCGGAACCAACGCTTCATTGGGACGTGGTAATGACGCATCATAGCTTCATCTTCCTGCTGCTCTTCATAATCCTTTTCTACCTTGCCATTCGAGGTTTCTTGCGTACTAGCTGCATCGCCCATGGATGCCATGAACGCGTCAAAGCCACCATCCTCTTCGCCCATTTTCGTGCTCTTTCGTGGTGAGACTTGTGGAGGTCGTTGTAATATTTAAACAACCTCCGTACAACCTGAAAACACCTTAAAGACGAAACTTTGTCATACTAAAGAAGAATGGGAAATGATGGAGGAGTTGTCGCCGTAAAGCGCAAGTTTATGCGTGGTGCTGGGCAAAAGGAAGGGCGGAAGGAAAAGCAGGATCAAGACCTTGCTCGTGAACAACAAGTGAGCTCTTGTGCGATCTCGCAGGAGCCACTACAAGAGCCAATCGTCGCTTGTGAACTGGGCAATTTGTATAATAAGGAAGTCTTGATTGAGCATCTCGTTGCCAAGACTATTCCAGACAAGTTTAAACACATCACGTCGTTGAAAGATGTGGTTACATGCCACTTTTACAAAGGTAGTGAGCAGGATACGTCCAAGTTCTATTGTCCTGTGACGATGCTTGCGTTTAATGGCAAGTATCCTTTCGTCGTGGTCTCTAGCTGTGGTTGCGTCGTCTCTGAGAGGTGCATGAAAGAAGTCAAGACAGAGGAATGTCTCTCATGTGGTAAATTGATGGCGAATGGTCACTTGATCCACCTCTTCCAGACGAAAGAGCAGTACGACATGAACCAGCAACGTCTTCTAAAGGAAAAAGCAGAGGCAAAACAGGAGCGCAAGGGGAAGAAGAAGCACAGTAAGAAGCGCAAATCGAATGAAAAAGAGGTCAAGAAGAGTGGTGGCGTGAAAAAGTCTCGAAAGGAATGTAACGCAGGGAATGACATTATCGCGGACGCTGCGGTAGCGATCTCGAGAGGCAAGGAGAAGAGTCAGGTCTACAAGTCCTTATTTTCAAGTGATAAAGATGAGAAGAAGAGCGCTAATGACTTGCTCATGACCGTTGGAGGCATGCGCTACAATTTATCGTAAAAGTACCATACAATCTTTCCTTCATTCGTCCATTTTGTTCGCCCACACTTTGACGCTGCCATCCGTACTGGCTGATACGAGTAGAGGAGTCTCTGGGTGTGCTGCGATCGCTCGCACCGGTGTTGAGTGCGCTGGGAAAGTGGACTTGTCCCCCGTGACGAGGTCCCACGAGTAGACTCGACCGTCTTCCGACCCACTTAGCACGTGTCCTCCTTCCAGAGAAAAGCAACTATCGATTCGATACGAGTCCATTTGATGGCCTTGATAACTGGTGTGAAGAAGTTAGAGTCAAGACTTTTGGATAGAGCGATGGAGCATGGTACCTATGTAGTTGCTTGCCTCCGTTCCGGTCTAGCAGTCGGAGTGTGCCGTCCATACATCCAGCCAGAAGGTATCGATCGTCTGGAGATCTTGTAACGCAGACAACAGGTTCTATATCATAAAATGTTTGTATAAATGGAGTGTAATATGAGTAGGAATAGGAAGTACCTTGAATATGATCTCGATAAACAGCGCTGTTTCGAAGGTCAAATGTGCAGAGAGTTCCATCCACTGACCTATCCACTAAGAAATTAAAACTGGGATAAGAGTAGCTGATAGGGGAAATGCAAACCCAGCGATGATCTCATGATCTGTGACGACTAGACTTGTGACGCTATCTTTAAACTCATCCAGTGTCTGAATGGGTCGGAAGGAATTGCGAGCTCTGTGAAAAAGTAGTTAGCCTATCGAATGAGCGTGAGACTAGGCTAGAGTAGACATACCTAATATCCCATGCTCGAACGGTTTTGTCGTAGGATCCACTGAGAAGTACAGACGCATCATCATTGTATCGCACACAGTTGATAGTCTACATGTGCGTTAAGATATAAGGAACGGCATAACGGGTCGGAAAGTATATACGTGATCATGCCCTTCAAACTTGCGTATAACGCGTCCTGTGGGGACATCCCATAGAAAGATCATCTTGTCTCTTCCACAAGACGCGAATTTGGAATTGTCATCAGCACTGTATCATCCAAAACGCATGCGTTAGATGCTACTCGTACAGAGATAAGCGTATATTAGCGTACATGGCAACGTCTTGCACATCGTATCCATGTCTTCCTTCGTAAGTCTTGACTAATAAGCCTTTTGTAGGTGTATCCGGGTCGTCTCGATGCGGATTCCATAATCGAACGCTTTTGTCTTGACCACAAGTCATCACATACGTGCCTTTGGCTGTGCCATACGAAGTTATTAGTACTGCATCATAGCCATATTCAATGCCAAAAGTACCATTGAAGCGAATGGCATTCACAGGTCCACGATGACCACGTAAGACCCGTGCACAAGTCGTTGGAATCGTGTCGGAGCTCATTTTGTCATTTGTGTCCAAAGAGATTGTCCATAAAGCTACTTAAGAAGCTGTTAGTCACCTCACACAGTAATATTTTTACTTCATACCGATGATGGCAGTGGGCGCAATCCCTATCAAGGCACGCGCCTCGCATCGAATCAGAGCGACTTGGTCATGGGAATGGGATAGACTTCAATTGCAAAGCTTTACGAGTATTTACATATCACATCTGCATTGGCATGGTCTTGCTCACGGACCTGAAAGTCTCTGTACATACCCCAACCGTCGTGAACGAGATGAATCCACTTCTATCGAAGCCTTCTGCTGGTGATGGGACGGAGCCTCGGTCGCTCACAACGTCTAGCAGACTGCTACTACAAGTCCTGATCATTGCATCCATGGTCACGTACTTTGTCGCCCAGACAGTAGTCGTTATGCCTGCCGTAATGTTGCGATACTTTGAATCTCTTGGACTATGGTGGCAATGGCTGGATGCATACATGGGATGGAAACCAGAGTTCCATTTTGAAATGCAAAGGGTGACATATTTCTTCTTGTATGCTGTCCTACCTCTTCTCTTCGGTCTCATTTGCGTCGAAATGCTGCGCGAGAAGAGCATGCATCGCATTGCTTCCATTCAAGTACTACGCGTGGGTGCATTCCTTCGTCGCAAACCTTCGACACTTGCGTCATCCGCTCTTGGTCGATATCTGGCATCCTTTAGCTACGGGGAAATCCTCTTCCATATCTGCTTCTTCGGTGGTAACCTCTTCATGTTCATCTGCGGATGGCTCGTGGTACGGGAGCTGCAATTCACCATCGGGCAGACAGAATTCACCGTCTATACATTGCTTCGGATCATCGGCGTCAGTTTTGGGTACATGAGTGTCTACAACATGGCATTCGTCTTCTTACCCATCACTCGAAACAGTGCTTGGTTGGATTACCTCGGCATTTCGTACGCGAACGGGATGAAGTACCATCGATGGCTTGGCGTCTGGTCCATCGTCGCTTCTGTCATTCATGCAATTCCATTTTACTTTATATGGGCTCATGAAGGCACGTTGAAGGAGATGGCACTGCCTTGCTTTACCTGCAAGCTGGACTATAAGAGTCCAGGGTACCATGCTTGGTTCAATGTGTTTGGAGAAATCTCCTTGATCTTCTTGCTCATCGTTGCAGCAACATCGATTCCGTACATTCGGCGGAATATGTATGAGACGTTCTACTTGACACATCTGCTGTCGTTCCTAGGAGTTATCTTTGCAGTGATGCACTGGAACCCAATCGTCTGGTGGCTCGCGCCATCCTTACTCATGTACTACCTCGACCGCGTCGTTGCACGTAAAAACGCCATGCAGCCTGTTCAGGTTTCCCTTATGTCCGTCCTATCCGACGATATTCTCAAGGTCGTTGTCAAGACATCCACTGACCGCGACGGTGCTTATCAAGTTGGACAGTTTGTCCATTTGAACGTGCCATCCTTGGCAAAGCAGCAATGGCATCCATTTACGATAAGTTCGTCTCCTAATTACCATAAAGGATCCCTCACAATTCTATTGAAAACGCTGGGTGATTGGACGCAGGACTTGGTCACATATGCTCACAAGTGCAATAGCACTGGTCAGACACCAGTTGTATGTATGGAAGGTTTTTATGGAGCATCATTGGAAGTGTATAAGCACTATCCGTCGCTATTCTTAATCGGTGGTGGCATCGGCGCGACACCAATGTTTGCGATTTTGGAAGACATTGCAGCGGCCATACGTCGGCATGAGTGGCAAGAACAACCAGTGTACTTCCTCTTTTCCTTCCGAGAGCTTTCTCTGCTGCAGGAAATCCATCCGGTGCTTTGCGAACTTCGAAAGTTCGACCCGTCTGGGCAGCTATTTAAGTTCGACTTTTACCTGACGAAGACACCGGATGAAGAGACGCTGGATAAGAAGCTATACGAGCAAGATCACGGTGGTGTCTACTCTCAAGGCGCTTCTAGCAACGCAATCGCCTTTGCTGAACCGCTGAGGTCACGTAGCACTCGAGTGCTCTTGTACACGTCAGCTTTCCTCGTCATGTCTGGTGTACTGGCATATCTGACGTACGATGGCGGGAAGATCATGTCACGAGGAGCTGAGACGCAATACTGGCCTCTAGAGAACTTTACAGAGATCATGGTCGTCTTTTTCTCGGCATCCGTTGCCAAGTTTTTCTTTTTCATGGACAAGCATCGTGCTAGGAAAGCAACCGTGGCTTCCGTTGAAGAGGAGGATTCGCTTTATACTGCAGACAAGCTTGATTCGTCTGCTAAAGCATGCACCTACCGGGATCTACTTGCCAAGTACGACACTGTCGTTGGGCATCGTCCGGATATAACCAAGGCTGCTCGACAAGCTTATAATGTGCATCCAAGATGCAGCAAATCAAAACCGGACATGGTTGATTGCGTCGGGACGTTCGTGTCGGGACCAGAAGCGCTCAAGGAAGCGACGGACATTGCTGCGAAAGAGATTGGCACCCACCTCTTTGATATCCACGACGAAGAGTTTGAGCTTTAGCCAGAATCGATATTACATGAGTGAATGTGTGCTTGTCAGCATCACATCAATGCATAAAAAAGTTGATACACTTTAAGTACATCTCAATGTTAGTCAATTGAATTTAAAGATCATTTTCGCAAAGGTAGTAATGGAAATGAAATGGATTTTATGTAATTAAATCTCATCGTTCAATATCGAATCCATCAGGTACTCTTCATCGTTACTCAGGACCGAGGCTCTGCGAGCAGAAGTGCCATCGTCATTCGGGTCGAACTGCAGGGATCCGCTGCCGACAGGAGCGCTGTGAAGAATCCGTCGTCCAATACTTACTGGAGGAAGGCCCTCACTGGATTCAAGATCACTTGTGTTGTTGCTAAGACTTTCTGTCGTATGAGAACTCGCATGGACGGTTTGAGGACGAGTGTCGTCTCGTCGGTCCGAGTCAACAAAGTTCTTTTCGAGTTCACGCAAGATAGCAGGCTTCACACCGTCCAACTTGTGCAGGACGAATTTCTTGCCGACGATTCGTTGGGTGCAAAGGGCGACATCCATCGCAGCTTTCCTCACTTTGTCATTTGTATTTCCAAGAGCTAGTGCGACAGACTCCAGCACGACTTGAGCACTTAAGGCTTCTCGATGAAAGCCAAACTCTGGCACTAGAAGTTTCAGCATCTGCATTCGCACTAGTAAGTCTGTGTCGTGGGAAAAGATGCAGCTCAATGCCACTTGGACGACAGCTCGAGATGGTAGACGAACTAGTTTTAGCAGCCCACGTAGAGCTCCACGATTCATCCGAGTGCTAGACTTTTGCATGATGGATAGTAACTTCATGCTTGTCAACATTGTAATTGTTTGGACATCTCTCTGCTGGAAATCGACCTTAGCACCATAAACCTTCAATAGAGTCGAAAACACATCGATAGCAGTACAAACTACAGGTGCAATGGTGTCGTCCAGAAACTTGTAGATGACAGTGCAATAGACAGTAAAGTTCGTTTGGCATACACTTGCATCCTGCTTTTCCTTGGCTTTATCATCGTTCATTTTGCTTTCAAGACTTACTAAAGCATCTTTCCGGTCACTCCACGTCTTGCTCTCCGATTTTCTCCATTCCACAGGTCCCATCATCTCTTCAGCAGCAGACCAATTAATCGACAGAGCTTCCGCTGCTTCTGGGCTCTCTTTGGTTGGAATAATTAAGAAGTCAACTCCCCGATCCACCTCCACATCAAAATCCTGATCCTGTTGCTGTTCATCAGCACGCTTTGCTTCCATTTCCTTTGCATATGCAGCTACTAGTTTCTTAGCTCGTTTGCTAATTTGGCGTTTGATATCAGGCTTAACATTTTCAATTCGACACTTGGATGATTCATAGTCAAGGACATGGAGTGTAGCAATTAATTCAATAGTAGCTTTCCGAGTTTTTGCTTCAGAGATGGAGAGGGCAGGGAGAGCAAATTCCATCACCATATCGATGGTAAGCCCGTACTTTCCTTCCACACCAAGTTCACGTACAAAGGACGATAGAAGCTCTGCTTGTGACACTACCGGAACTTCCTTCTCCTTCAGACTCGTCATTACGATAGGTAAAGCCTTTAGCTTGCGAACCCGAACTAAGCGAATAAGAGCGTGAGATACTTCTCGTCTAGTCCTCGAATTCGAGTCGCTTAGCTTTCCAAGTAAGGCGTTAATGAGCATTCTAAGCTGATACGCAACTGGCGGGTAATCTGCGTAACGATCGTTGATTACGGAGAAAAAAGCTCTCATAGATGATTTTAGACAGTCGAGAGAGCAGTACATAACTGGGGTTACTTTGTCTTCGACGCCATATTGAACTGCAGCAAGAACAGCGTGCAATAGGTCCTTCCCATTTTTAGCTTGTGATAGCTCTTTCTCTTTAACTAGACGCTTGATTGCGTCGAAGCCATCCTGACGGTCACCCCACGGCTCCGCACCTAGTAATGTTGCTATTTTTTCTCCCAGTTGCTCTGTGATAACAGCTCCTGCATCAAACGCGTCACTCGGTTCTTCATCACCGGCACTATCACTGTTGGCTGCAATTTCGGCAATAGATTGAAGCGATGGTTGTCGAGAGCGACCGGAAACTTGGCGATGATACGGAGTAGGAGTCCTTTTTCTTGACTCAACAATCATTGCATCGCCAGCAGCTTCGCCTACTCCCCTTTCTTGTGGGTCAACTATCTCTTGCTTAGGTGCTGTCAAGCTGGTAGCTGGTGATGAAACAACATTTGAGGGGGTAACGTTGTCCACTGTTGAAGTCTCCATCATTGGACTTGAGTGGTCTAAATTTACTTGATAGGACGACTTCAATTCGGTTTCCACTTCATCTGAAGGTCGATCGTTGAGCATATTAGACGCCTCAGTAGTGCACTTAAAGTTTGGATTGGTTTCATAGATGTCTGCAAGCTCTGACATTGCTACTGAAGGAACTTTCGCCATGTCCGGTTTATCGGCCGAAATACCCACCACAGTCAGATCCAGCTCTCGTGGTGTATGAGAGCTTGAACTAAGATGATGCGTGTCAGCTTCTACTCCATCGTCTCCATCACCAAAGGCTTCGTCATTGGTCAAGCCAGAGTTTTGATTATCGACCTCAGAATGTGCGTCTTGAGAGAAGACCTCGACTTCAGCTTCATCATCACTTATGTATCCGTTTTCTGGAGCATTAGTAGAGTCTTTAGGAGCAATAGTTTCATGTGAATCTCTACTTAAACCAGCAGAAGTGCCATCCATCCCCATTGAGTTATACCCTTTATCCACTTCGTCATTAGCGTCATTTTGGTCGCTTATTTTCATCGCGTCAAACGGAATTACTTCTTCGTATGATTCTGCGCTGTCTATGTTTTGACCACGCTTCTTTTCTAGTTCGGTCTCATCTTCATCCTTGTTTTCATCCTTACCCGTGTATGCATCCACGTAATCGGGTCCATTGGAGTGGTTATTAACCGCTTCTTCGCTTACAGCATGTTGCACCTCAGCAACGTCCGCATTATTCGATTTCGGTGCTTCCTCGTTTCCAGCATTCTTCTTCTTTCCGAACCGAGAGGAGAGTTTGGACTTCAGCAAACCCATCATACTTGAGCCTCCACTTGCTGACTTATTCGAAGCGCCTCTATTCCTGAACGGATCCTTTGCCTCACTGGCATCTTTGTTGCGGGGGCTTCGTAATGATGGCATCCTTGCGTTGATGAATGATCAAAAAGGATAATAAAGCCCACCCTTTGCTTTATTTAGATGCAAACTTGAAACTAACCATATTTAGATGATTGGAATGAAACTACTGAGTAGCTTAACGGTATATCCTCGTCTCGTTTTAGCCGAACAACTTGGAGATTCAAGACCATGGAAGACGAAGAGCATATAATTGAAACTGAAGAAGAGGCAAGGCGTCAATTACAGAGTCTACAGGAACTTGTGCAACAGACTGAAACGTTGGTGAATAGTCCAGAGCTCAAGCGAGAAGAAGATTATTTAACAAAGGTTGTGCCATCGCTAGAGGAAGCAACGGAAAAGTATCAGTCAATCAGCGGATACCTTCAAAACCATCGCGACAGAAAAGATAAGAAAGCAAAGTCGCTACGAGAAGATTATGTTCGAATACTGAAAGAGCTACAGCAGGTTCAAACGACATTTGCCTTTGGTTTGGAAGAGAGTGATTGACTTGTATATGCAGGTGCAACGTAATGGAGCCAAACGACGGGAGGCATTGTGCGAAGCTGGTACAGTTCTTCATCATTTATGGTGATAGCATGGTAGTCTAAAGTCTGTGGAATAGAATTTGTTGCTGGAAACAAGGTATCAACAGTTGAAGTACAGACAGCAAAAGAAGAAGTGCGAGAAGCTCAACGCATAGCAGACGAAGCAGTTCAAATCAAAGAACTCTTCCAAGAAGTTGGCGAAATCGTATATGAGCAAGGACAAGACATGGAGCAAATCGATACCAAGGTGGACACGATCCGAGTGGAAATCGGTCGGGGCGTCGAAGTGCTGGCTGAAGCAAGAGCTTTGCAAATACAAGCAAGAACGAAGTTTATATACGCATGCTTGCTCCTCCTCGGCCTTCTCGCCGCCATTTGTGTACCTCTCGGATTCAAATACTTATCCTGACGCAAAGATACTTTTAAATCATCAAGCGCCCAACTTCAACATGCATTGACACTCTTGACACGAACACTCACAGTATACATATCATTTTGACATCCTTCACTATCCTGCCTACCTCCGTATCTTACTATCTATAGAAGTACATTGAAAGAAGCTCTTGCACCAATATTCAAGACAGCAAGCGCGTAGCTACCATGGTGTCTACGCCTCTTCAAGAAATGTACACAAATTATTCTCGTACAGCTAAATTTACCCCCTTCGCACAACAAACCAAAATCGAAAAAGCCACGAGATATCCACAAGAGCTCGAAGCGCCCTCACCTTCGTCTACGCCACGTAAACCATGCCGGAACCTAGTACAAACCCTGTTGAACCAGAGGCACCAGCTCCGGCTGTCGTCGGAAACACTTTCATGCGCCAGTACTACCAGTTCCTCGCCAAGGATCCCAGCAGCCTCCACCGGTTCTACAAGGATGAAAGTACCTTCTGCCATGGCGACGGATCTCGCATTGAAACGCCCATTTCTGGACAGAGGGCCATCCATGACGCCATCCGTGAACGTGGATACGAAGGCGCACGCGTTGACTTGGATCCTGGCTCGCTCGACTGCCAGCGCTCGCAAGACGGTGGCGTTCTTGTACTTGTCACGGGTGTCATGACACTGCCTGCATACTCTCCTACGCCACGTCCGTTCGTACAGACGTTCTTCTTGGCGGTGCAGCCTAAGGGATACTTTGTACTGAATGACTGCTTGCGCTTCCTTGACTTGCCTGGCGCGTCACCGACGGAAGCTGCATCGCCGTCGCCGGTTACGTCTCCAGTTGCCCATGTAGCTGAGCACTCGCCTGCACCATCCAAGGAAAGCTTGCCGGAGCAGCCGAAGGCGTCTGAGTCTTCCGAGCCGACCCCAACGCCTGAGCCGGCAGTGGTGGAAGAAGCGCCAGCATCGCCAGAGCCAAAGGAGGAACCAGAGGTCAAGGATGATGTTCCAGAAGAGACGGTTCCTGCAGAGGAGCCCACACAGAAAACATCCGGATGGGGAGATATGGAGGCATCTGCACCGGAGCCTCAGGCACCTGCTGCCCCCAAGACATGGGCGGAACTATTCGCCTCCAAGTCATCTGCCAACGCCAACGCTTCTTCAGCTGCGGCTCCTGCTCCCACCCCTGTTGCTGCTGCTTCGGCGAATGCGCCTGCACCGACGAAGAAGGCAGCACCGGAAGCTGCTACCCAACGCGAGCGTCCTCGATACCACAGGTAAAATCTTTTCTTTCGAATGTATTTATACGACATGCTAATCCTCTATATAGCCTTTTCATCCGTGATGTGCCTGCGGACGCCAAGGAGAGTGAGCTCAAGGAGCTCTTCGCACCGTTCGGTAACGTTGCGAACGTGAACATTCTTTCGAACCGTGGCTCTGCCTTTGTGGACTACCATGAGCAAGAATCCGTTCGATCCGTCCTTTCAAGCGGACAAGAGTTCCGTTTGCACGACAAGGTTCTGCTCGTCGACGAGCGAAAGGACCGAAACAACTTGCCGAACAACCGTGGTCGTGGTCGCGGTGGCTTCAAGCCTGGCCGATCGGGCCGAGACCAGTCCACTGTCAACGGTCGTGGGCGTGGCGGTCGACGTGGTGGCCGAGGTGACGCCGGCCGCACCGACTAGAGTTGGTGTATGAGCCTACCTGAAGGTGTGAACGGGATCTTTTACAAGAATAGTCTAGCTGACGCGTTGGAGACTTCTGCATGCGTTGGCTGTTCAGGAGAACGAGTCGCTTATGCGATTCGACCAAAAGGAGAAAATACAATACAAAAAGAGAGAAAACCATGCTACTTGGTCTTACTTGGATACGTAGAGATGCAAAAGGAGGTCCCATGACGATTGTGTTTATTTTCGTTTTTCTCACCTGGATGGAAACGATGAGGCTATCTTGGGATCGCATCCATTGTCTCATCACTGCGCCACTTGCGCCTCCTTGAGCACTCGCAAAGCTTTCTTCGTGTCACCTTTCTTTAGCAACACGTAGACGAGTAACTCGAGGGATTCACGGCACGACGGGTTCTCCCGCACGGCCCGCGTCACACTTTCCTCTGCCTCGGACACGCGGCTCTGCAACAAGAGCGTTGTCGCGTTATTTACATGCACACCTGCCCTCGCCCTCGATAACTGCATCAAGATGATTAAGATTATTGCCTTCTAAAGATA
Source organism: Salisapilia sapeloensis (assembly GCA_023334545.1). Taxonomy (NCBI): domain Eukaryota; phylum Oomycota; class Peronosporomycetes; order Peronosporales; family Salisapiliaceae; genus Salisapilia; species Salisapilia sapeloensis. The sequence continues at coordinate 136,427 of JAADVB010000001.1, read as the reverse complement.
GAATGATAGACCAAATGTACCTGGACGCCAGACTCTTGCGCATAATCCCCTGCGAGTTCCATGAGCTCTCGTTCCGACTGCAACACTCGCGTCGCTTCCATCGCTCGAGATAGCATGCACAACGCTTCTGCCGCATAGGATCGCGCAAGAAAACTGTTTCTCATTTCAATATAAATGGCAAGAGAGACTAGGAAAACGGAAACCGTACCGGTGTGTTTTCGAGATCGAAGGTAGCGCCAAGAGGTCGTTTGCAGTAGAGAGTGCCAGCTGCGGCTCGTACATGGATAAATACACGTAGGCGAGGTTCACGAGTGCCTTCTGTCGAATCGCATCTACTGCCGCGTCGTCTTTCAACTTATCCGACGCAGTGCCGTTCGGCGTAGACGATCCGTTCGTTGTTTCCTTAGACTCGAGCAACTGGTGGCAGAGCAGGATAACGTTCTTAAAGCATTTGGCAGCAAAAGGTAGATTCATCTTGGGCGTCCCGTCGGCTGCATGGCCGTTCGTGCCTCGATGAGGCCTGCCTGTGGGTTCCGGAAGGTCAATGTCCTGCGAAGCAGAAACAGGTCGACTAGTGGACAACAAAACTCGTCGATGGCAGCCGAAGCCGACGACACCCTTAATAAGCCCACTCCTGTATCCTGCCGAGGCTGACTGTCGCTGCTGCTGTGCAAAGGCAGCCGTACAGCACTCACCAAGTCGCAGCCAGAGCTTTGGACGGTTGAAGAAAAACTTGGACGCCGAGTGGAAACATCGAAAAGCCAAGGACAATTGCCCTTGTACGAGCAGTTGGACGCCGTTATTGTACAAAACTTCTGCCTGAGTGGAACACTATCGGACGAGAATGTTAGGATTCATATGTGAAAGCACTTGGACTAGAGGATTGGACGTACCGAGACGGAGACGCCAGCAGATGCCGATGCCGATGCCGATCGGTAGGTCGCCTGGAGAGCTCTAGAGAAATACGAATGCGCTGCTTTTCGCTGACCCATTTGGAAGTGGATGCAGCCCATGTTGTTCAAAAAGACACTCTACACGTACAAGAGAGTATGTTAGAACGTCTTGATCAAGAGAGCATGCATATCTATCTTGACTGCACCTCATCGACGGCTTGTAAAGTACATGAAGCCAATAGTTTGACGCATTTCTTGTAGTTCTTTCGCAAGTACTCGAGGTTGGCTTTCAAAAACAACGCAGTAGAGTTCTGGACACCGAGCGGCGGTTGGCCGAGACCAGTCGAGGACTTGTCGCAGCTGTGGATAGCTAAAGACATCCCATTTTCACCTAGCTTTTCATCCTGCATCCCCTTGGACTTGATCTCTTTCTGGAAAATCTCCAATGCAGATTTTACCTCCTTCTTTGCCGTCTTGAGCTGTCCTTGCAACAGGACAAGCTTGGCCTTGTATAAGTGCAAGCGAAATCGGAATTCAATTACTTCCAAGTGCTGCGCTTCTTTTCGAGCTCGATCCGCCTCGGACAATTCCGGAGCGGCACCACCAGTAACTGCGGCAGCGTATCCGCCAGTGGCTTCGGATGCACCGTGTTGTCCGTTGAAACTGTGTGGCTTTTCTAGATATGACAGGATCGATTGAGCTTTACGCAGAGAGGAATGTCGCTCCCTCTCTGTTGTGATGCCGCCTCGATTACTATGCAAAATCACGTCGAGAAAGAGAAAGCAGACATGCATGGCAACACGTTCATCCAAGGCACCTAGGCGACGGAAGAGCGTTTCTAGAACAGCTGCAGCGGCGCCATACTGCTTTTGCGAGAAAAGTGCGGCGGCGAGATTGTAGCGCAAGAAGGCAATAGCACGTCCACTCTCGCCTTTGCCACCATTTTCATCTGATGCCAAGCTATTCGTGGAATAGAGGAGGTTGCGCAGATTTTGTTCAAAGTCTTTTGCAGACGTCTTGCGTGCCACAAAGTTTGACAGGACCAGATTATGCTGTATCTGGAGGTCTCGTTGGGATCCAACTTCACTTGATAGCTCTTCGAGTGCATCCACTGCCTCGGAGAATTTTCCTGCATTGTACTTTTGCTGTGCACGATGCGCTAACGAAGACTTGGTGTCCTTGCTACGCGTTTCGGTCGACATTGGTACAGCGATTGGCAGACGTGTTGGAGGCTTAGAAGGGTCTATGGGACGCAAGAGTGGCGTTCAGCTGGTAGGTCGTAAGAGCTTGGGTCTCTCTCGTCAGATAGATCGATAGTCGTGTGGTGCTACGTGCGGGTGCCAGCGATAAGTGCGGACTACCCAGCGTGGCGTTTGCTCTTCGATCGATTTTCGCTGTTGTGAGGGAGCAGAGGTAGCAAAGAAAAGAATAGTAATATCTTTTTTATAGACTTCGTTTGCGTTGTGTTGGACTGGGAGAAAGAAAAGAAATTGATAAGTCGATGAACAGATGAGACGAGATGTCTACTTTCGTTTTTTGGAGTTTGGGGAGTGATGAGCGAGGTAGAGTCAAGCTAGTTGTGTATATGTTTGGGCTGGTCATAGATTAGCATATTAGTTGTAAGTAGCAAGATATCTTTCTTCAGTAGATGACTAATTGGTAGACGTGATGAAGCGAAAAAGTAGTAGAGCTACTAGTTGGATGTGTCGAAGTCTTTCTGTCGTTGGCTTTAGTATATTAAAAGCTATTCGAAGAGGCTCAAGTGTATGATAGATGTATACTCCGAAGACGAAGATGCTCTTTAGTGGTAAAAGGCCTTGAAGTAATCTAGTCTCTTGTACCAGCAGTGAAAAAGAATGAAGGCAATAGATTCTACCATAGATAGTGCAAACTAAGTATCATTTCTAATGAGCAAGTCGACGTCCTATAGGCAACGTTTTAGCATAGTACTCGACATTGCCATCAGCATTTGTATGTAACCATGCGTAGTGAGCGAAAATAAAATCTGTATTGTCTCTTAGGCAAAGACATTCTGCTGCTCCTCCTCCAGCGGCTCTTCGTCATCCGCAGCTTCGATGGCACTAAAGTTCATGAAGTGCGTCTTGCGATGCATTTCATGGTAGAACTCCTTCGGGTTGCCCAGTTTCAAGTTGTACTTCATGCCAGTATTGTGCTTGACACCCATGAAGTTGTAGTTCCACACATCTTCCTCCGGTACCATGAAGAAACCAAGGAACCGATCGGAGAGCAGCATCTGCACCTTTTCATAGTGCGACGGCGAGAATCCCGTCGGGTTCGCGCCACTCTCCTTGTTCTGACGACCCCACTCGTATCCAGCCGGTGTCAGTTTGTACGCCGTGAGCGAGCACGAACCAGGAGTAAAGCTGCACGTCATCACGATCGACTTTTCGCCATCCCACGCGCTATTCTCCGACATGATCTTCGACTGGAATGTCACGTCCTGCGGTGGCAAGTGCGGCAATTCATTCGGTTGCGTGTGGATCCAACCCAACGCTTCCATATCTTCAAGGAACTCGTGTTCAGGCAATGCCGTCGGGATCGACACACTCTGGTGCGTACCCAACTGCGGTGGCATGACAATGCAGCGGATCTCCTTCACCTGATCGTTATCTGGAGGACTAACACCGTACATGAGTCCACAAATCTGCGTACGAAGGTCGGCGACAGTGATGAACTTGTTCAGCACATTCTTCGGTAGCACGTACGTGTACCCAGTCTCGCGGATATCATCAGACGAGACGTAGATGTGATTCGTACGCAGTGGCAAGTTCGTTGCTGAGATCGCTCGCACGCGCCAGTCCGTCTTGGACGCAAAGGACTGCTGTTCATACTGACTCGTCGTCGTGATCGTCATCTCGTCACCATGGACATTGGCCGTCTTGGTCGTGACAGCAGTGAGCTGACTCTGTTCTCGTGCTTGCTTTTCAATCTCCGCCACTTGCTGTCGCTGGAGACTTGGCGCTGAGATTTCCATACCGAGGATAATGTCTCGAATCTCCGACTGCGTAAGTGACGCTACGTTCACATTGTTCTTCTTACCATAGTCGTTCAAGATCAAGTCCTTGAGCTGCACTTCGACTTGCAGCCACTGTTCGTCCGATAGAGACGGCCAGATGTGGTGTTCCTGCGTCGTAGTCTCAGCGTCCGGACGTAAGATCATCTTGGTTCGATCGTTATTCACATGGAGTGCACGGAGGATCAGAATGAGTCGAGAGAAAGCAGTGTACGACGTGATCGAGTTCAGCCAGTCATCGTAGATGTTAAACAGCACCATCTGCGGCTCCGTCGCCTTGAGGATCAAGTCGCCGAGCTTTTCGACCTTGAGACACGCCTGGAACGGCAGCTGGAGCTCACTTCCCTTGATGACAATGTTCGGGAAGTCGAGGAGATGCACTTCCAATGGATCGAGCATACCTTTGCGAGTGACAATGATCTGCTTCGGCTGCTCTTCCACCGGCAGCGATCGAATGAGAGCTGCGACTTCCTCTGCTGTCTTCCACTTGGCCAATTGGCCAAGACGTTTCTGACCAGCCCAGACGGACGTGTGGATGATCTTGAGGAAGAGCTGACCTGTACGAGGATTGAAGATGAAGATGGCACCGTTGATTGGCTTCGTGTTTCCCACGACAACCGGACGGGAAGCCTGTATCACTGCTCCGTCCTCTGCTTCCTTCGTGACACGGCGGACGACGATGAGTTGGTCAGGAGACGGCACGGTTACACACCAGACAGTGCCTGAGCGTTGCTCCGACCGAGTGCTATCGCGGATGTTAAGCCTAGGCTCTGTCTGTTTCTCTGCTTCCGACAAGTAGATCGTCCAGCGCGTGGCCGTTTCGTTGCAGTCAAAAGACGCCGAATAGCCTGCGTGTAGAGCAAGGCGCTGCACTTCATCTCTGAACCGAGGGCTCGTGACGCAGATGGTCTTGGACGCAGTACTTGCAGTCGCTTGGCTTAGACCTGCCAAGATGCAACGGACATGCTGCGCATTGAGTCCTTGCCACACCCATGAGGAGAACCACTTGGAAGCGCTGTAGGCGTCTGGTCCATCCAGCTGTGATGAGTACTTGCAGCCGTACTCTTGCGAGAAAAGGTGCCACCACGCATCGTTCTTAATCTCATATACTTGCTTCTGCGTAGTCTGTGCAGATCCGAAGAGTTCCTTTTCATCGACAGACGTCATCTCAGAGACAGTCTCTTCCTTGTTCGAAAGGGAGTGAACTGTGACGTCTGAAGAGATAGGTAGCGTTGCAAATAGACTTTCGACGTATTGGCAGTCGGAGGCGGTCTTAGAAGCAAGCTTCAGCGTACTTGTGTCCATGTCAAGCCATCCCTGAGCTAGCCAATAGCCGTAGAACTCAAGGAAAGCAGAAACTTGAGCACTCGATGAGAGATCAAGAGGAGAAGAGAATGCATCTGCAGCACCTTCCTGGGGAGCGATACCCTTGGAGAAGTGTGCCACGAACTGCATGGAAGCGTTGGCATCAGCCAATCCTCTTTCATGGACACTACCAGCATTATGGACCTCCAGCGGAGGTTTCTCACCGCTGATCCACTGTCCATCGTTGTCACTTTCACCAACACGCAGCAGCATACGGTGGTTTGATGTCGGTGCAATGGAAACATCGCTCGCGTCATTCTGCATCTCGACAATCTCATGGTCTCCAGGGCTGATCGTCACGTCGTCCCATGTGATCGGGTGGTACTCCAACACACCATCGATGTAGCACGCAATCTTGAGCGTCGTGTGATGCTTGAAATGTTCTTCCACTTGTGGTAGTTTCCAGAATCCAAACTCAGTCAAGATCTGATGATCTTCCACTGGGAAGCACGTGAGGTTACCTTCAAACGTCTTGTGAATCGTCACACGATAGACGTTGGTGTCGTCAACAAACCAAATGATCTGGTTCGAAAAGAGCTCGCCATAGTTCTGACTAGACAGGTATGGCTCCGTCGGTTCGGAAGAGTATAGCTGCAGACCTTTTCGAATACGCTCACGAAGAACGTATAACGCCGGATTGGCTTTCATGATCTTGGACATGGCTTGCTGCATCAGAGGTTTCGCACCTGGGAACCAGTTACCGTATCCGCTGTACAGGTTGTAGGCTAAGTCGACGGCAACGAGGACACCAGTCGGGGATGGGTAGATGGTCATATTGTCCGTTGTGTAGTCCAGGAACTTGGCACGCGAGTAGCGTTCAATATCGTGCGAATCATAGTCACCCCATCGAAGCTGAACGTCAATCCAGAACTTGGTACCAGTCGTACCGTCGTAGCTGTCCTTGGTATCATGCAGAAGCGTAGGTCGACCCATTTGCCACTTGTAAGCTGCAAAGAGAAGGATGTCAGCACATGACGAGTTCATCTTGTATGACTTGCGTGGATGAATCGTCTCCTTTTGAACATTCTCAATCTCGAGCGCATCGAGTTCCTGATCAAAGACTTGACACAAGTCCATCACGAGCGACTCGTGAATCTTTTGCCACAAGTGTGCTCGGAAGATCTGGATAAGCGAGATCTTGAGGGTCGGGATCTTACCGTGCATAAAGATACCCGTGAGATCCAATTGGACTTGGAAACCAACATACACATTACTGTTGTGCACAACAGCAGTGTTGGCGAGACAGAAGAGCGCGTCGGAAGCAGAGTCGAGCGTCAGACCGATGTATGCACCAATGCTTTCCTTCTCCAGCTGCGTCGTCATGGATGACAAGAGAGCAGATGGAGCGTAGTGAACTAATGCACCACGGCAATGCATGTCAACCGACGAAGATCCGACACCAGTGTCCATGTACGTGATGATGTCACTGGCATTGAATCCGAGAGCTGAAGATTTTTCCAACTGGGCTGCGTTGAAGAAGTTGCATGCACGACAGAGACGACCGATGAGAGAGGCACTGAGGTGCTGGATGGCGTCAAGACCTGGCGTACTAACACTTCCATCGTACAATTCATCCTCCCTGTCTACCTTAGAAGCAAGATTGGAGGATGCATCTGCAGAGTACTGACTGTAAGATGCTGCAAAGGTCGACACTGCCTTGGCTTCTCCACTCAACGTGACGTCGAATTTGAAGTAGTCTGGGAACCGACGTACAGCTTCTGGTGCGTTAAAGTGCTTGGACGACGACTTTGTGGCTGCAACAACATTTGTCAATGCTGAGCTAGGCAGGAATAAGATTTTGTAGCTCGGAGACTCTTTATGTACGTTGAAGCGGATGCCGAGAGATCGAGCTAGCTGCATCAAGCCACTCGCTAGCTCGGCATTGGATGTTGAGAATGCGATATGGTTATACTTTTGACTCTCAGTCTCAAAGTCTTGCATGCACTCATCGCTGCAGAGTTCGTCAATCTGCTGGACATCAGACGAGTCTACAACAACCGTCGCATTGGTATCAAAGAGACCAACGAGCAAGTGTTCACGCAAGACAATGGTCTCGGACATGATCCACTCTGGAATCACCTTGGACTTGTTCTCTTCGTCATAGAACAGACGAGTGATAGACTCGTATTGCTCAGCATCCGAGGCATCGAGTCCGTCACACAGCCACATACCAATCATACGTGCAGCCTTCTTCTTCTCTTCCAACGACATCTTCGACTTATCACAATACTTGGCAAACTGGTCTGTCTCCACTAATACTGGAGCAGTCATCTGACGCGTCTGAGATCGGATAGATGCAGGCAGAAGAGGATAGAGAGATGCCGACACCTCCCACTTCAAAGCTTGGCCACTAGCCTTTACAAGCATGTCTTGGTAGAACGCTATGGCAGCTTCATACGCACCTTCTTCACCAGTGGGATACATCGCGGCATAGAACGATTCGCAGTGTAGAGATACGATCGTCACAGGCTGTCCTCCAATCTTCTCACTATTCTTGACGTTGAAACGCACGTCGTACGAGATGCTGATGATTGGACTACCATCCTTGGACATAGAGCTCGTTAATCGTCGTTGAGGCTTTTCAAGCGCAATAGGAGTAATCAAGTGCAGAATGTGGTTTGAGTTGCACGTGTAGTTGATAGCGCCGAGCTCCGTCTCTAATGACTTTGTATTCATACGCCGTTCGGAAACAGCGTACATGGTGTCATCTCCACTGTGACTACTCACGACCTCACGAGGTTTCATGTCCGGACCAAGCACATAGTCACCGACGTGAATGTGCTCGATAGCACGCACGGATCCGTCATGCATTCGTACTAGTGTTCCAGGAGCAAAACATCGATTGATCGTCGGGGACCACCACAGGACGAATCGACGGTTCGGGATCTGGTTTAAACCAGATCTCTGGGCGTTCGTCAGCTTCTTGTACTTCATACTCTCTTCGAAACCACTGTTGTGTAACACGAGGTAGTCATGACGCAAATACAGTTGGTCTTGATCGACTCTAAAGCCAGACCATTTGGTCGAGTGCTGCTCGAGCACAATGTCCTGCACTGCATGCGTGTGTCTCTCGGAAATGGAGGCTTTTACATGGGTGACGATACGACTTGGCAGCTCAAGCAACTTGCCACTGATGCTGATGGTTTCGTCATGTGCCTCTTGCTTGGTGCGAACGTAGAATCCGAGCGAGCGAGCAAGAGACGTGATCTCCTTGAAGAGGTTCTCATCTTTGACTGCCTTCTGGCTAAAGCTGATCGCGTCTGAGGAATCATTGACGTTTCCTAGGGCATCGACCAATCCAGCAAGTAGTCCGAGACGAACAGAACGAGCGTTCTTCGTGTACACGGACGGAACGCGCTGCTTGGAGTCAGATTCGACTGCTTCCGTCACAAGAGCTTGGATGCTTTCAACAACAGAGTCGATGCTGTCATCAGTCAAGTTATTCGTAATTTCAACAACTTCTTCGTCTGCCTCTTCGTCGCAAGTATCGGTATCTGTCAGCTCACCTTCGCTTCCGATCGACTTTTTAGACGAAAGTTTGCTATTCTCCGACATGATCGCGCGTACATTCTCAACGTCAATTCCACATGACTCGGTCGTAGCAGCAAGACAGCGTCCAAAGACGTATGGATCAATTGGAACGTCCACGTGAGGCAGTTCAAAGCCTGGACTGTCATACAGCTTCCAGCTACTTCTATCACCCTTTTCCATCGCTGCATACTCTTCAGCAGTCATCTCCATGAGTTCGCCATGATCGTTCTGGAAGACAAGGATGTGGTTTCGCGTCACCACCAGGTCTTCCTTGTCATCTTCCACCTTCATACGATACAGCTGCTCTTCACCATTGACAATGTTGAACGCTCGTCTAGCTCCACCGTCTGGACCGAGGAGCAGATCACCCTCTCTCACATCTTCCACAGCGATCTGACTACCGTCGTATCGGAGCAACATGGTTCCATTCGCAAGACACGCCTTTTCCCAGAACAAACCTTCCCACGTCGGGAAGTACGTACCCTTGAACAACGTGTGCTCGAGAATCCCTTCGACACCACCAAGCGCTTGGATCATATCCGTGCGATAGTTGTTGAGATTCCACAACTTGCCATCATGACGCTGGTGTGTCCACCAGAACGGATTCTGTCGCAACACTTGGTACTTTTTAAAGTCCGTTCGCACACGCCAACCTTTATCATATGCAAGTGTATGTCGATCTTTCTGGAACAATGTGTTGATACGTGGGATACCACGATCCCAAGAGTCTTCCAGATCTTCCAACGTCAATCGACGGTTCTGTGCATTCGCCTCCTGTCTCTTAAGCGCATACTCAGCCCAAACACGCTGTGAGTCAATGAATTCAGACTCCCATGGCTGAAGGTATCGGAAGAGGTTCGGAATTAGTTGATCGTCTTCGTGCGACATACCAGATCGGAAGTGCGTGATGCCACCATCCGTCTGCTTCGAGTATCGTAGATCCGATTGTGGAATGAGGACGTGGCCCATGGAAAGCATACCGAGTCCACCTAGCTCCTTTGGTGTATAGAACACGACTGGTGGGAATCGTGACGGCATCTTGGAGTTCAAACCGATCTTAATACGTGTCTGGATCTTGTTCTCGCACTTGACGAGCAGATCCAGTAGCTCTTGCGTCTGAACAACGGATTCGCGATAGTACGTCATGAGACCAATAAGTGCCGAGTTCCACTTGTTCGCGACCTTGGTGAAAGTCGTGCTACCGGACGACATGAGGATCTGTCGAATACGGTTCTCAAACGACCGCATGGACTCGTCATCGACACGAAGGTATGCCTGTGCCGTCCGTTCCTTCGTCGTCGAGTTCTGGAGCACCCAGACGCCATCCTTGTGCGTAAAGTCTTCATCAAAGGCACGAATCTTGGGTAGAATGCGTACTTCAAAGCCACTCATGTTGAAGAGCAAGTTGGGATTGTCCTTACTGTACACCGACACGAAGCTGTCGTCCCACTCGAGCGTCGTCATGGATCGTGGCAGACGGTTCTTCATGTCCCAGAACGTAGCACGGCCGAGGTTCACGTCGTGTTTCATCAGACGCATACGAGCATCACGAGGCCAGCACTTCTTATTGTTGTACCCGACAACGTTCTCGTTATTCGGGTCTGGATGCTCCGTCAAGTACCGCTGGATGAGATCGCGAGAGTCTTCTGCATCGAAGCGGAAGAGGATAAAGATGCGATCGATGTAACGCGTGTAGAGTCGGATGGGATGACGTGTCTCGGTGTCTGTATCACGGAAAGACAAGTAGTCGTTCGGCATCTCTGGTGGACCAGCAAGCTCTGACGCACGTGTGAGGCCAAGTAGTAGCAGATCGAGGATGAGGCCATAGTACTGGAAGATGAAGGATCCAAACTGTAGACCACGTAAAAGACCGTACGAGTTCGTGTGCATCATATCCTTGTACGCCAGCACGACATTGTTCTTCGCAGTCATGTAGTCTGCAATGTTGTGGTCGAGAATAAGTCGTAGCAAACGATTGAGTAGCGTCAAGTCCATCTTCTCGTACACCTTTTCCAATTTCGACTCCATCATGACAACGCACTCGCCTTCAGACGTATCCCACACATTATCCAAATTGTTCACACCTTGACACCACTTGTACACAAGCAACGGAGGTGGTTCCGAGTCACTCGGTTTGATCCAAGACGGGAATAAATGACGCTTATCGGCTTCGTACCAAAGGTACTGATCCAAGTAGGCGTCTGTGATTTTCTCCAAAGGTTCAATGTCGTACACGGGGATCAAGTGGCTGTACAAGTCCATGAACTCGATATGAACCTCTTTGAACGCTCGTTGCGTGAGTAGATGGCGCTTGATACGCGACAAAGCTTCATGTGGGTTGTCGTATGCCTGTTCGATCAGTCCGAGTTCCTCTCGCTGAGATTGGTTCAATCGACTGTTCACAGCGTAGTTCTCCTTCAGACGTTCTAACGCAAGGATGAGTAGCTTCGTGTCGTGCTTGTACGAGAGCGGCGGGAACGGAATCGGCGCGAACTTGCGACTCTCGAGCCAGTGGACAGTGGTGGTGTACACTGCCACAGCTTCTTCCGCCGACACGTACGGACCGTCCTTGAGGTAATTATGCTGTCGCTCCTGCTCTGCCTTGAGCCACAGTCGAGTGAGCCGACCGAGGTTCTTCTTGCACACAGTTTTGTCGACCGTTGCGCCACGCTTAATACGTTCCCGATTGTAGTGCGCAACGTTTGTCCACCAGTCGGCTTTGCTCTTAACGTACCGCAAGATCATGTTTTCAATCGGAGCAGGAAGACCAGGCACCTTCCACGGGATGTTAGCCTTCCAGCATCGCCATGCTTCCGACAAGTGCTGGAGGATCGTACGAGACTTGTTCGCCTTGACACCTTCTGGCATCATATCCAAGATATCATGCATGACAGCAGCACGTAGCTCCAAGTCAAAGTGACTCTCGACACGCTGCTTGGTCACTGTCTTGGCGATACCCTTTGAGTGTCGGCCTTCAAACTGACGTGCGAGCAAGTTGCCTAGCCAACGCTCAAGCAGTGGCACGATACCACGCAAGAAGAAGAGCCAGACACGCCAGCCAGGTGCCCAGAAGCCACAGCCAGGTCCTTTGCCCACTGGTCCAGTGTTGAAACGGTAGTAGATCAAGTGCTTGAGGTCTTTCGTCATGCGGATCTGTCGCATCAAACGGTACTTGTAACGGTACATACCCGTGAGCTGTCCTACGTGCGCAAAGATGTACTGGAGACCATCGGCGAGTTGGAACGCATCTACGTTACCGAGACGGTACTGCACGTGCGCATCAACGATGAGCTTGGTGAGACGCAAAATCTCTCGCGTAAGGTGGAAGGCGTTACCGAAACGAGACTTCTTTCTCTCCTTGGTCGTCAACGTCTTGATCGGTTTCAAGTTAAAGTTGTAGTCCAAATGGAGGTAGTTTAGGTTCTTTCGATGGATGAGCAGGTTGAGCATGTTGTATCCTTGGCGACAGACCTGCAGTCCAGCTTCGACCCAGTCCAGTTCCGTGCTTTGGAAGAACTTGGTCGACTTGAGAGACTTAAGCAAGTACTTTTTGTTCAAGGCCTTGGGTGCACGTTGATGGAGAGAGTTGAGGACCCAGCACTTCAGCAGTTTCTGGTAACTCACGCGCACTTTCACAGGCTGACCTTGCGGACAGTGCTCGAGGAACCAGCGGTTGACGAGCGGAACGTCCAGCGCACGACGAGTGCGACCCGTGCGGAGGTTGAAGGGACGAGGAGCCCAGTATAGTGCGATGCCGTTAGCTGTGTCGTCATCGTACAACGGCTCTTCCGACAAGAGCGGAGAGAAGCCGACTGGTAGCTCTAGCTCTTCCTCTTCCTCTTCTTCTTCGACAGGCCTCTCCGACGCACGGTTGACACGGAAGTGCGAAATCGGGTTCACGATCGGATCAAAGTAAAAGGCTGGAAGGTCCGGGTCTTCCGTCTTGATGTACACCAAGGCTGGGCGATGGTACGGCTGCACGTGGACACTTCTCGGACGGTCATTGTAGAGGAAAGGGAACGCGACCTTGTACTCTGTACGGATCTGATGGCGAATGATGATTTTGTGGATGTCGTTGAACTCGTTCCAGTCTTCATCATCCTCATCCAAATCCCGATACAAGGGCTCGAACTTGGGTCCTCCTGGAATCGCAACGTTAAGCGCTTTGGCAGTGAAGAAAGACTGCTTGTCGAACAGGTATTCGTAGTTTGGATCGATTAAATCGCTCATAAGTTGGCCTGCGAGTCGATGCAGATTTGCCATCACTGGAACTGGAAGTCGCCAGCGACGGTAGCTTGGACCGTTCACGAGCTTGGTGTCGAGCAGTGGCTTGGAGTCATAGAACCAGTCGATGACATCCGCGTCATCGTCCTCGTCGAGCTCCATGTTAATCGCCTCAGGCGGTTCCACATCTAGAATGTTATCACCATAGTCCAGTGGTGGCTCTTCATCATCGAATGGCGGGAACCGCATGCGCTTAAAGTGTCGACGATCACGTTTTTCACGACGCATCATGATCCACATCGTTCCCCACTGCGCAATGTAGACGGGCTCAATGACCCACGGCACTTCGTTCACGAACGTGATCGCGCCTGTAATGTGATACAAGACCTTGACGTCCTTGACCTGTTCCCACGGCATTGGCATGTTCTCAAGAAGCTTGTATAAAGCATGCGGAACGTACTTGAGAGCGCCCAAGTAGACACGTTTATCGTGACGGAACTTGCGCGAACTCATGTCACCATGGTCCTTGATGATCTTACGAACGTGCTCTGGCGGCATGTCATCCTTAACGGACTCGACGTACCCGAACTTGCGTTTTTCACCGAAACGCTTGGCATTCAGCTTCGACCAGCGCTTACTGCGCTCCTCGATTTCCTGTCGATGCTTTTCGTCAGCACTCTTCGCCTGGGACGCACCGGAGGGCACATCCAACCCAGGAGGCGGAGGCTGTACCCCTGGTGGCGGTGGCGGCGGTGGAGCCATACAGAATGAGCCAATCTACGAGATCTACCTTCGCGATCACTCGCCTTGATTCTGATTGTTTGCTACCAAGAAATCGCACCAAATTATATCCAATCAAATGAGGTTTGTATATTATTGGCCAATAAAAAAGGATATTGAACCGATACGAAAAAGACCTTTTCGCACGAAATCGAGCATCGATCTAAAACTCGGTGTTACCCAACGATCGTGCAGTGCCGATAGCACAAGGCAAGATTGATGTGCAATACTTATCGTTTAATACAGTTGAATACGAATGAGATACATTGGAAGAGTAGTTTGATGCCCAGGATGTGCTGGTGATTGCTGATACGGACTCTAGCTGGTAGCTACATGTACTGCTGAGCGTGTACTACCTCTTCCTGGATTGAAGATCTATATGTACATTCTGCTTTGAGATCGAAGCCTTTGTTTAGTGTCTGTCATTTGGAATTGCCCAGATTCATTGCTGCTCGGCTTGCAATTACAATGAAAGAAAGTGCAGAGTGATCCAGGAGCAAGTTTATTGCCTTTCAAGGCAACTATCATCGCATCTCGGTGACACTGAGCCTCGGTACTATTGAGGAGGAAACAGATTTACTATCCAGCTCCCCGACTTAATTAGCTTCAAATAAAATTTCTGCTTCCAAGCTCTACATAGTTTGTTCCCTCGTAAAAGCTATGATGGATGTAGCAAGTTGTGTCGATTATTCCTTGCTACACTGATATGGAGGACAAAGACGCATGTGTATGATTTTTATTAATGTTGTGCGTATTACAAAGAAGAGCCGAATGTCAATGGTCAGACAAAGTTTAAATGATGCCGTGGAGGAATATCACATGCTATTCACTTGTATCCGTATCGATATTGTATCAATTTGAGGAGCCAAATGCAACTGTTCGTCTCTTTATACGTGCCAGAGTATCATATCCAGCGCATACAAGTCGAGAACAAAGTCTTGTATAACCGTAAATACAGCATGCAAATGCAAGCAGTCAAGTCTTCATAAACCAAGTACTCACGAAGTGAATACCACGATCGAACCGGTGTGAAAGCAACAATCCATACACCAGGCAACACTCATAGCATCCGACACAAGTATAACACCAATTGAAACAAGAATATTGAACGCAGTGGTAACAATGCAGTACGGAGCAGCTGAAATTCATTTTCAAAACGAGCTACAATGGAAAAATGGAAGAGAACGACCGGTCCTACGTCTTACTTAGTCACAGGGGAAATTAGAAAAGCAGTTATACCGACGCCAGCGGTCTATATTAAGCGCCGGTGGAATTCACCACTCGAGCCATTCGTGTGTCCACCACTGTTCGAATGTCCTACTGAAAACAGATCCGCGTACTCGTCTTGCACAGCGACACCAAGGATCTCTGCCATCTTCCGTTTAAACCGATCACAGTATGCGGCAGGAGGCATCGCAGACAGACCATCGGGGTCCTTTCCAAGGAACCTCGTCTTGGCGAACCGTTCCAACTTTTTATCCATATTCCACGTCTGCAAGATATCGATCATGCCAAAGTAGTAGATTGATGGACCGACGACCGTATTCGCACGCTTGGTTCCTGTCGCTAATCTCGGTAGTCCCTGCTGGATATTCGAGTTCTGCTGTTCTAAGATCGGTCGAGACGCGTCTGTAAAGTTGCTCTGGTTACCAGGCACAGGATACCTCTCTCGTCCGTTCGAGTCAACGATCGGACCAGCGCCATCTTCTTCCTCCAAATCCGGATTTACCATGTACTCGACGTTGTGGACACCAAGCAAAAGAGAGTAGTCCATGATGCCCATTCTAGATAAGAAGTTGGCATCCTTCGCCACTTGGTCATACAGGTCTTCAGCTGCCTTCGGATCGAGACGAACGCGAGCTGTCAAGTCATTATCCTTGAGCACGACATTCGGTTCATGCCGGCCAACACGTGCACGACAGCCTTCAGCATCACTAGATCCAAAGACGAACTTGGCGTTACAATGCCGACAGGTGACACGTTTGCCCTTGGACGGATGATTGGCGCTACGATTGACCCATGATCCCTTCAGATCATACCTGCGGTGGATGACCTTATCGGTGCTAAAGAGATTGGCCATCACGACAAAGTAGAACGTGTTACCATATAGACGAATGGCATGACAACCATAGAAACGTGTGAGAAGCGAGTCTGGGTTCGTCATCAAGAAGGACGCATAGTCCTGGGCGATGGATCGAAGGAAATGGGCTTCTTCCTCACTCATACTCTTCACGATTAACTGCTGGTCGAGCGAGAAGAACATGAATGCACCACTGGCACCTTCACTCAATCGCTCCTTGGTCGTTCGACTCAGACTTTCAATGTACTGCTCTGTGTCGATGCCAAAGTGCTCTCGAATCGTCTGGAAAGTATGCGGGTTGTAGTCAATGAACAACGTCCCCTTGTTTAACGCAGCCTTGGGCTTCGTCCGGATCATGTACTCCTCGACACCGAGAGAGCCGCGATTGTCTTCCGTGCCTTGAGGTTGCAAATAGAGCTCTTGCTGTGCGGCGTCTGGAGGTAGGTGCTGCGTATCACGAACGGCTTGGATGATACCAGTCGTCGTGTAGTACAACACTTCACAGCGCAGAGCGAGATTCACTTGTGGGCTCAAGTCGACATCGACGTCGACATCGCCCTTCTTCTCTTTTGGTGCAGTGGCGGATGGTGCAGTTTCCTGGAAGTCGTTCATTTGGAACCAGACGACAAAGTCAAAGTACCCTTTGCAAGTAATCATGAAACGCATGAGCTGATTGACCCAGCTAGGTCGATCAACTTCCTCAATGATCATGTACGGCACGTAGATCATGAACGTGAGGCCCCAGTAGATGATGATTGCAATCACGTACAACGTGACGGAGTGTAGTACACGTAGACGCATACGCAGCGTCTCTGAGATACCCGAGTGTACGCGACGGTAGGCACGATAGATGACCGTGATGGCGTAGAGCCAGAAGAGGATGAGCCAGATGTAGAAGAGTACCCAGGACTGGAAGTTCAGGTCCCAAAAGCTCGAGTCGTCATCTTCTTCCTTGATCTGGTACGGCAATGGCTTTTCATCGTCATCGTTGCCTAGTTTACTCGTACTGTTCGTCCAACAGTAACCGAACTGAGAGGTGCCGGCAAAGTCCGGAATGGACACAAGGAGAATGACCGTCACAATAGCTGTGAACCAGACAAAGATGTGGTATCGACGGACGTTGCGACGGTAGTCTGTGAACGGACTTTGGAGAGAAGAGAGCATGTCAATGGCCATGACGAAGAACCAACTTTCGGAAGCCCATAGGAACAACTGTGTGAAGGCTGCCGCGACGGAACATGCGGCGCCATCTAGTGCGACACCACACTTACCATTAGCACACTGGTACAACTCTGTGATAAGTAGGACGAGGACGAGGCAGAGATCGCAAATACTACGGAAGAAGATGATCGGGTTCGGGTGCTTCCGCCATGCAGGACGTGTCAAGAAGGTATAAATGACGGATGTGGTGCAAACGATCGTAATGATGCTTCCACACAAGAGACCAACGGAGGATTTAGAGCTGTTCCCGGCAAATATAATCGCGAGAACAGCACCCATGATCAGCACGGAGAACATGATCGCCTGGATCTTGTAGTTATTCGCCCATTGAATCGAGTTGTCGACTTTAATCTTGGCGTGGAACCAGCCGAGGCCATCTTGCGGTGCCTCCGGTGGACCCACTCTGTCCTGTCGGTAGGTGCCATCGTCGAAGCTTCCATCGGAGCTCTCTTCTAGATGCCGCATGGTTAAAGAATCTGCCGGGGCCTTGTTGGACTCGATCGGCGTTTGCATGTACTGATAATCGTCACTATCAAAAGACAAAGAGTCAGTATACGAGGTACGGGATGAGGTGCACCCACTGCTGGACGATTTTAATTTTGCATGAAACGCCACACTTATTTTAATCCAATCCGATTGGCCGAAGTCGAATGTTAGCGTTTCAGTGAAACGGCATGTGTACGTCGACCAGCGTGGTGAGACTATCGAATATGCAGTGATGAGCAACATACCTTTCTCTGGAGTGCGGTGCAGGATAGGAGGACACTTGATTGCTTGGGCTATAGTGGGACTTTCCCTGCTGCGATGAAGAGTTGGATGATGGTTCGTACGAGTACGGTGCGTATGCGTTTCCGCTGCTCGATGGCCAATCCACGTTGCTACGTTGTGGGCGCGTATTCGACGTGTGCTGGATAGAATCACCTCGAATACCGAGCGAGTTGCTTTCGTTCAAAAAAACAGGAGGCCTTCGATAACTGCTCGGATTATGCCCTCTTGTCGGTCTGCTCGACGGCGGTTGTGGCGGCACCGTGCCGTCAGGGAGAGGTCGTGAGTTGTGGTTTGGATTCATTCACGGTGGCGAAGCACCTGACTTGTACTCGCAGCGGAAGGAAGAGCAATAGCACGCCAGTACTCGGACAAATGCAGCAGCAATCGAAAAAAGGTCGTGTCCTGTTTACACGAGCGAGAATACAAGAAACCAGCTCTATCATCCATAACATACAAACACAAAGTGTAGTCCGATCGTTTGTACTTTATTTGTTAAAAATCATTTTCCACCACGATCATTGGGGAAAAATCGATGAACTCAACCTCCAGTCGATTTACCGATCCATTCGTCCATTTCCGCTATTTCGAATAAGTAGATACGTATATCATGAAGCTCTACACGTACCCTGGTAACCCTCGCGCCATGAAGACCCTCGTGGCTGCCGAATACGTCGGTGTCCCCATCGAACTCCCAGAGTTCGATATGGAAAAGGACCTCAAGAGCAAGTCGTTCAAGTCCAAGTGCCCGACTGCCAAGGTCCCGATGCTCGAGACCGAGGAAGGATGCATCTTCGAGAGCAACGCCATTGCTCGTTACGTCGCCCGCCTTCGCCCGGACGTCGGCCTCCACGGCAAGACGTTCTTCGACTCTGCCCAGGTCGATGCTTGGTGCGATTTCTCCACCAACAACCTCGAGACGCCGTGCGGTCTCATCTTCTACCCGGTGATCGGCATCATGCCTTTCAACGCCGAGGTTGATGAGAAGGCCAGAAATGACATCAAGTCTGCTCTCCAGGTCCTTGACAACCACCTCCGTCTCCGCACGTTCGTTGTTGGCGAAGACATTACGCTTGCGGACATTATCCTCTGCTGCACGCTCCTCTACCCGTTCAAGATGCTCCTCGACAAGGACTTCCGTAAGCCGTACTCGAACGTCACGCGTTGGTTCACCACGTGTGTTGCCCAGCCAGAGTTCCAGATGATCATGGGCGACGTTCCGCTCTGTGACAAGGCCACCAAGGCCCCTGGTGACGAGAGCGGCAACAAGAAGCAGGCTGCTAAGAAGGAGAAGAAGGAGAAGCCTGCTGAGGAGGCTCCCAAGCCGAAGAAGCAGGAGCACCCGCTTGCTGTCCTCAACCGTGAGAAGCCGTCCTCCATGCCGATGGATTCGTGGAAGGTCCAGTACAGTAACAACTCTGGTGCTGACGCCATGAAGTGGTTCTGGGAGAACTTGGACCAGGAAGGTTACTCTGTCTGGTTCTGCGACTACAACTACAACGAAGAGAACAAGATGGCGTTCATGGTCAGCAACGCCGTGACTGGTTTCCTCCAGCGTTCGGAAGAAGTGCGCAAGTACGCTTTCGGTGTCATGGACGTGTGTGGCAAGGAGAAGGAAGAGATTATTATCACCGGTTGCTGGCTCTTCCGTGGTGACTCTGAAAAGCACATGATCGACGCCAACCCGGACGCCGAGTACTACACGTGGACGCGTGTGACGGACTTTTCGGATGAGAACAAGGCCCGCATTGAAGCCTACTGGACGAACGAAGAGGAGCTCGAAGGCCGCCCGATTATGGACTCCAAGGTCTTCAAGTAAAGAACGAAATAGCTTCTGCGTATCTCCATTTCCATCTTGCGCTGTCTTGCTTCCGATCTTATTTGTCTCGTTATATTATACTTCTTCATAGTACGGAACGAATTGACGTAATGTTGCTACCAAAACGGGACGCGTCGATCGGTGGAACTGGAAGGCTGCGGTCATTTTCGTAAATGCTTGTGGCCTCCACAAGCGCTTTTGGCAGTTGTGTCCGTCGAGTGTACTAGACGCAGTCTCTTCCCTTCCCTTGTCTCCTTTAGTCAAGCGCTAGTGTAGAAGTAGTGGTCCTTTGCATCTCTTAGATCAAAAGACCTCGTGGAAGAGCGAAAGAAAAAAGAATCGAAAAGAGATCGCATGGCGGACTTCCCGCCACCCGCACGTACGAATGTACCTGCTTCGGAACTCTTGCACCGAGCTGTTGATAAAAGTTATGAAGACTTGCGATCGGTGGTGCATAGCCTACCGTCCTTGCCAGAGCAGGATCGACCGGAACCACTTTTGCAACAGCTTCGAGCGGCGCGTCAACGCTTCGCACATCTTTTAGCTGTCGTCAAGTGGTCTGCCCAGTCGCCACTGCTCAAGCGGTGCGAGAGCTTGAAACAGCATGCAGAAGGCTTCCGCAATCAGACAAATGAAACCAACGATCGCCTCTTCTTCTTACATGCAGACTTAAATCGCGCCAAAGAGCGCCGGTATGACGTGTCCACGGCTGTCGACGTTTTGTTCTCCGGGACATACCTTCGTTTTCCACGTATAGCCCATCAAGCATTATATCCACGCGAATTACCGGCGGTGGACACGGCTGCAGCGGCCAAGGAGGTGGAAGACCTTATTCACTTTCGACTCATTGAAGCTCGCTTGCCTTCCCAGCTTACGTCTGTCGAGCTGGATGGCAATGGTTTTGTCACGTGTGAAGCGGAAGGCGAGTTTTCGATCGTATTGACGTTGCAAGGGAAAGAGAGAGACGCACCGTGGCGTGTGGTGAGTGTGAAAACAGCTCTTACGGACGCCAATGCCTTTGCGAAGCATGCTAGCAGTGCTTCGACGAGTGCTCTACGTATCATCAAGGCGAATGCACCATCCACTGCTCACTGTACGCATTTGCGAAACTTGGTACAGCGGACGATGAGCCATTCGGACGAGCCGTTCGTTGATGCTGTTCATGTCATGAGAGACTTTTGCTCGGCACTAGCTCTACAGATTGTGAGTGCACAAGGAAAATTGCTCATGGACGGTCGATGGAAGAATCGTCTTCTCGTCAAGCACCATCGAGAAGCGAATGTCGTGGATCTATGCTACTGGCCGAATGCATGTCTGAAAAGCGAAGCTCCTTCCAGTGACACGCCACCGTTCCCAGAAAGTAGTTTATGCGTTCGATTGAATGTGGATCCGTCCAAGAAGAAACTCTTGGCCGTCACACTACAGCCATCCTTGCCGCCCAACTTGCCGAATAAGGCGCAAGTGATGGACATGCTGAGTGTCCCGTCCAATATGTTCCTCCTGAGTTGCGAGAACTTGCTGTTGTCTGCCATGCGTGCGCATGCCGCAGCCACCTTATTCTGTCTAGGTCGCATGCTCTTTGTCGACTCGCCTCAGCCGCACCCGATCTCGTCTCGACTTGTATCGGGTGAAAGTGTCGAGGTAGAGTTCTCCAATACAAATCTCAAGGTCTCGAGGGCAGACATTGGTGGTTTGCAAGAAAGTCTCGACATTGGGTTTGATGTACGTAGCGGGAAGTTTACGGCGTCTTGTGCTGCTGCTTCCAAGAGTCCAGCTCTATCCACTTCTGTCCAGCAGCTGGAACGAGCGCTCGAGACGACGTGTAAAATCGCATTGACAGGTCGATCGCATAGACAGGAACGCACAAAGGCGTTGCCACCGTTAGAATTGGTGCCTAGTGATAGTAACCGTGGCTTAGAAGCAGTTCATACGAGTGTCCGGAAAGCATTGTGTGAGGTCGTGGCGTTTGAGATTGCACAGGTTGGCATGGCGATGCAAGGTGTAGATGTGTTGCGGAACGTATCTCTGAATTGGGATCGATACGTTGCGTTCCGAAAGGATCATGGCGGTCAGACGGAAGACTTAACGATCTCTGACTCGGCTCTCTTCTTCCAATTGAAAACGTCAAAAGAAAGCACTTGTTACCTCGTCATTGAGACCGACAGACACGCAGAAGTGGAAGGTGCTTCGGCGAAACTTAAGAATGCCGATCTCGACTTTATTCGCTTGCCGTGTTTCTCCCTCCTCCTGTCGTCCATCAGCGTCAGTGGTCAGCCTGCAGGTGTCCAGTTCGTCCAGAAGTTTCCTGCGATCCGACAAGCAGACGTCCATCCAGCTCTCTTGTGTCAGCACATTGGTCGCAAGCGTCCGTTGGAAGGCTCGGATGGTGGCAAGCCACACGTCGCGTCGGTACTCTTGCATGTCATCAACATGTGTCGTGAACGCGTACAGCTCCAACACTTTGTCAACTTTGCTCGAAGGCGTAAGTGTAAGATCCAGTACAGTGGCGAAGCAGGTACGCGTGATCGACGTGGAACTGGCAACCAAGTCGTTACGCTGTCGTTCCCGGACAAGGTGGATGTAGAACCTCTTCAAGTCGGAGCGATCCTCGGTCATCTCCAGCCAGGCTACGGCGTTGAACTGGTGCTTCATCTCCGTTCTCCACCATTCACGTTCATCCGACCAAAGGACGCACCAGCTTGCTACCTATGGGATCAAGACCACTTTGTCAATGACAAAGGTCAGCTCGTGTTTAGATACTCTTCCACGGCCGTGATGAACGGGTTGTTGCATGAGAATCCGTTGGAGATGTTCATGGTAGAACTTGTGTGTGCCGTCCAACCGTTGTGTGAGCTAGGCGTTAAGCTGGAGAGGATGTTGACAAAAGTCGGGAGGTACACGAATGACATGAAAGAGGACGGGCACTTTTATGTGGAGCGGTCGGACCCGTTCGCTATCGTGTTAGCTGCCAAGACGAGGAATCCCCGTCAGCGACTGGCTGCTGGTGCGTCGGCGGATGGAAGTGTGACGTACCGCGTGGCGATCCAGTTTAAGCAGAAACAAAAGCAAAAGATGGGATTTGTCGTCAACTATAGTCACGAAGCCGAGCACCCGTTGATGCACTTTATCCAGTCTGCTTTGAACGGACATAGCGACCCGGCGCAGCTGCTGGAGGCGCTAGAACGAACGTGCATTCCACTCGGTATCCTGTCGAGTGTCGTGGAGTCGCAGCTTTTGTGCGTCAAGTACTATCGTCAGCCTGTGGCACAGAAGGAGACGTCTGGACCGAAGAAGAGTGGCGGCAAGGGAGGTAAAGGCATGAAGCTCGGATACAAGGTGAAGCTTCCAGGAGAAGAGAGCGAGTATTACTCGGAGAAATCGTACGGGCGTGACGACAAGTCTTTTGTCCCGGCAGAATTAGTGCTCATCCCGAGATCGCAAACCCACGTGCGGCTCTCGTATGCGGATCGTTCGGCTGTAGATATTTATTTCCTCGAGGTAGTCTCTTTCTCTACTTTTTCTTATTTATATCATTATATATTTATGAATTTCATGGTGGGTAGAACCGCATGGTCAAGCTACAGAGTGCAAGTGGCGGCGTTCGCGTCCCGAGCTGCCCAGCGGAGAAAGGGGTGACGGTCGACTACGAAAATTTTGCCGACAAGCTACGAAACGTCCTTGCGGAAATGGCCTCTGTCTAGCTACCTAACACAAATACAACAAGAAGCGCAGGTCCAAATCATTGTATTGGTTGCTTACTGCTCCGACTTGAAAGCGTTTAGAATGTTCTTACGAAGCGCAAACAACGTCTTCTTGTCCGGGTTCACATTGTCATCTTCGAGCATACGACCGAGACGAGCAATCTCCTTGTCGATATAGTCCGCACCCTTGGCCGCGACCTTGCGCATCGCTTTCAAGTACAAGTTGCCATACTTGGCCGCAGTGCCTTCCATCGAGTCGACTACCACTTCCGCCTGCTCCACGACGCTGTTCGTGATTTCACTCGTCTTGGACAGAATCGCGTCCAGCGCTTCGACTCGACCAGCTTCTGGCAGCAGACCGCCTTCCGCCGATCGGTGTGTACCGGCCTGTTCGTTCAAGAACTCGACAAATGATTCCTTGTCGCGACCAAAGACATAGTCCTCCGGTTCAGCAGATCCAGGTGCAAAGTACTTGAGCGTCGGGTATCCAGATACGCCTAGAAAGAGATTAATGCTTGTCAAAAGCTACTGTCATCTTATTCACGTACCGTATTGTTGCGCGAGTTCTTGTTCGGCAGTTGCGTCGACTTTAGCAACGACAACGTCTCCTTCTCCGGCAAAGATGTTGGCCACTTCTTCGTACGTTGGTGCCAAATTCTTGCAGTGACCACACCACGGCGCGTAGAATTCGACGAGTGCATGTTTCTTCGAGTTCAGGATCTCATCTTCAAAGTTATTGGACGTGAGCGTCACGACGTTGCTCGGAGGTTTCGGGATGTGGACGTTCGTGCCAGCCTTTTCGTTCAAGAACGATAGAAGAGCTTCTTCCGTGCGTCCACTCTCGTATTTCTCTGCTTCCGTCGATCCTTTCGGGAAGTACATAAGCGTCGGGAACCCCTTCACGTCAAAGCGTTGGCCCAAGTCGCGGTTGCCATCAGCATCAACCTTGGCCACGACGACGTCATCGATCTTGTTAAAGGCAGAGCCCAAAGCGTCCCAAGTCGGCGCCAGGTTCTTACAGTGACCACACCATGGTGCGTAGAATTTGACAAAAACGTGGTTTGAACCGTCGACGACAGTGTCGAAATTACTTGGAGTCAGTTCCATCGCGCCAGATTCGGCCGCGGATGCGCCGACGACCGCCAGCGCCAACGAGCTCAGAAGCTTCCACATGATATGCTCGAGTCTTGTCAGAAAATGACGCTATCTTAGAATTTGTATGGTCCACGTGGAAGTAGATCGGGTGGATCTTTAGAAGGCGTACCTTTTGGATCTTTTAATGGGGAACGATCAGCTAGCAATCGTGTTGCTGTCTGGACGTACTTTGGTACTCCACAGTATCACAGTAGGAAGGTCACAAGCCTCATATGAAGCTACGAAGTAATACGGCTTATATATCCTGTATTTTGGGCCGATGGTTCGAAGCTGGAAGCCCATGCATTTGTTTGGTTATCTGGACAGAGCATTTACGTAGGAGACCGTAGTTTTCAATTGCAGCTACGTTTATCTTTCAAGTCAAGTAATAGACCATTTGAATTTGTCTACTTCGTAATAAATGTGTAGTAAAGCAAAGATTGTTGCTTCGGATTTGCAGTTTTTGAGATTACCATTAAAGCTGTCTTTCATTTCGAAAGGACAGCGGCTAACTAGCAAAGATGATCCATTAACCGGACTTTTGCTACACCGACTCAACAACGCTTTCTACCCATCGCTGGACGGTCGTCATACGGGTGAAAACGGCAGGACTATAGCCACAGGATCCCTTCCTCCCTGACGACATGATTCCAATCACTTGCTTATTGCGGACAAGAGGTGAGCCAGAGTCACGTAGACAAGGCTCTGCTGTTGGTCGGTGAAAGTTATGTTCGGCACCACGTCCGGCACATATCATCCACGCCTGAATTGTATATCTATGGTATTTCTGACATGCCTTTTTGTCCATCAACTTCAGCTTTGCTTTTTGAAGCCTAATCGGGAGTCTTAACACTGAACGCGCATTATCATTCAAGTCCCAATGCTGATCAAGCTCTCCCCAACCATACACAGTAGCTGTCTTGGATATAGGCAGCAGGCTTTCATCCGGAAACTTTCCCTGTACTCGAATATCTGCAAAATGTTGATAAGTATCGCTGACATCCCGTTCAAGTTCAAGCACGACAACATTATAAAGCTTTTCAAAGCGATTGTTATGAGGATGTCGGTGCAATTGGATGACTTTGATCTGTTCCCCGTTATCTTCGCCTTCGAGCGCCGCCGATCCAATGGATACATATATAGTTTCTATAGCTTCACCAGGGTGCATTTTGCCGAAGTCATCTTCGCGATCATTATAAGTGCAGTGTTGCGCTGTCAGCACAAGCTTCTTAGAAAGTAATACTCCTCCACAGTAATTTCGGCCATCTCTTGTTTGCCTTAAGCCGACTATATATGGCACCTCTTCCATGAGATCAGCGTCCACGCCCCTGACGATGCGATTCTCTTCTTCAGGCGACGAGTTAATCGATGTTCCAGTCACAACGCCTACATCCGTAAAGTTCCCAAGATTTCTCGTAGCCGCCCCATACACGTTACCGGTCAACGTATGAACGGATATCCAGATCAACAGAGTGGTGCGATGGATCCAAGTTGATTCTCCCATGGTCGAAACGAATGCACTTGATCTTGTGCAGTTTTGAAAGTGCTGCCTTTAAGGCTATTTATCGCTACATGTTTATCTCCGGTATCGATCCTCATCTTATCGCAGGTAAAGTATGAAGAAAGCGATTGAATTAGCGACTTGACAACCTTTCAGCCCTCAACTTATACAGCTGAAATATCAAGTGCCGGATCGCATCAGTGGCTTTTAGTTGTCGATCGATTATGACGTAGGCTCAAAGTACATCGAATGTGTGATCCCTGGTAGACGTGAATCGCTTAGCAACATTTTCCATTAGTCCACTTGATATATGAATCAACAAGTTTTTATTTTTATTTTAAAAACGGAATTTGCTAGTTGATTTTTAGCTTTGCACACAAGCGGTACTTCTTATGGAACAAATCACGCTGTAAATATCGAGAGCTTTGGGTTTATGTCGCTTCATAAGGTAGAGACCTGGATTTGTCTTTCAGATGCTATTTCCTTCGCAATTGTCTTTGATACCCACAGCATTCAGTAACTCTGAACGGCAAATTTTAAGGTTGTGGGGCCACGACAGCCACGCTCATGAGTATAGTTGGCAGCGAAGAATACTGGTCGGATGCACAGTTCAGCCTAACTTTATTAAATTTTAATTTTTAATGCGATGCCCATCATATCTATTTCTGTTCGTGCTTCTATTTAATTGGTTTCGTTTCGTACAGCTAGCTTTGTTCGCGGCAATACAACTGGCGTTCATATCTATAGCAATCAACCAAACCAAGATTTGAGATGTGTACTGAAATGGCTCTCAATTCAGTTCCCCTCTCTGCCTAAGAATGCTATCGATCCAATTTTCAATCCTTGCTACATTCAAAAATCCTGCTGGGCGATATCCGCAGGACTTGCCTTCTCCCCACGCCATGACTCCGATTATCTTACCCTCATACACAAGTGGCGAGCCAGAGTCGCCAGCACAAGCTGTTGGTGTTGGATCAGGACTTCGAAGTATTCCGTGATATCCAGCACATAGCAAGTCGGAGCGAGCGATAATCAGATATCGCAGTTGACAATACATCCGTGGCATCAACCTTAAGCTCGCTTTCTGGAGCTTGTCTGGAAAATGCTGAGGTAGATCTCTGCTCTTATGAATCTTCCGGAATGTATTGACATTTCCCCATCCAAAAAGTTGAGCTTCATCCGTAGATTTCCAGCGGATTTTGTTAAAAGTTAAGCCTTCCATGCTGTAATCTGCATAGTGCTGATACTTTATATTCACTTCGTTTTCGAGCTCGAATATGATTGCATCGTAGCTAAAGGAGTGCTTCTTGTAACGAGGATGAAGAAATCTGCTCGTCACTTTAATACGTTCACCATCATCTTCGCCCTTCAAATACACTGACCCAATCGACGCGTAAAGCTCTGGTTCGGGCACCGTCCAACGGACATTCCCCTTTGCATCTGCAATGCTTTTAAAGTTACAATGAGCCGCACTGAGGACATGTCTGCTAGAAATCAATGCTCCTCCACAGAAATTTTCGCCGCCCATCGTTCGACGCAAGCCGACCATGAACGGAGCGTCTTTTAAAAGATTAGCATCTTCACCTAAAGCAATACGGTTCTCCGCTCGAGGCGGTACATCAACTTTTGTTCCATTCACAACGCGGAAATCTGAAAAGTCTTGTTGGCGCTTGTAGGTCCATCCGTACACTCTGTGCTTTAGGTTGTAAATCGATGCCCAAGTGAACACCACAGCAAGTCGAATCATGATTAATGTCCTCATCGTTCAAATAGAAGTACTCAGCTCCCGGATATTGTAAGATTGACATAAGCCTCGACATCTTATTGCTGTGCCGACATCCTCGATATTCGGTGCTAACCCGACGCACAAGGCACAATGGAGGGAATAGCACAAACTGTGACTATCTTTATTTTTACTCGATTGTCTTTCTATTAGTCCTTGCTATAATGGTCATCTAGTGTCCTCCATGGGAGTATCTCAGCAGTGCCAACCGCGCTTACTCTGGTGTAAGTCCTGGATAGATCTAAAATGGGATTATTAAAAACGCATTTGATTGGAAAAATTTACATGTACCCGAGTAACTTGTAGTAGCCAATGCATCTCTACATGAAACTTTACATGTGCGCTAAGGTGCTTATATGGACGGGATCGGAAACAAGTTAAATTAAAGCTAAACCACCTCTATAAAAACATTTTGCCTATCAACTTGTCGCTAGATTACCTCTAAGAATGTTGCGCATTAAGCTATTGCCCAATATGCGAACCATTTGCGCTTGTAGAACAGATCACATCACCCACTCAATCGTAAATAACAGTTTTTCATATCTCTACATCCTTCAGTACCATGCGTGCATGCTTCTTATCGCAACATTTTTATCATTCTTATCTGTATAATCTAGTGAAGCTCCATTTACAGATATCCCCGTCACGCACCCTTCCGTCACGACTGTAATTGATACGCACGCTCCATTCACAAGAATTACCGGTGTCAAAAGTTTCATGTTTGACATATTCACAACTAAGAAATCCTTCCAACAGCTCCAGTTGAAAAGGTAAAAAGGTAAAGTTCGAGATCGTATCATAGTCACGACTGGGCATAGCATCTAGTCATCTGTGTATTTCACGGCGTGGTGGACACCAAGTTCCTCCGGGCTGACACCATTGCCAGGCTGCATCTCGACCTGCTCATTCGCTCTCGTCTTGGTCTCTTGACGTACCGTCGTGTCCAAAAACTCGACAATCGATTCAAACGTTGGGCGCTTCGATTGATCATCTGCAGTACAACGAACGTAGAGGTCTCGAATACTGTCCATACAATTGGGACTAAGTGAAGGGCGAAGGTTTTCATACGCCACCATATTCATGAGAGCACTTCCTGACACGCGCTTGTTACGTGCTCCACGAGCCTTCACGTCGTGGTACGGTATCTTCCTCGTATCCATTTCTGATAGGACGATACCGAACGAGTACACTAACAGAATCTGGCATGAGTACCACGCATAATACTAAAATAGACAAAGATCCTACCGTCTGCTTTCTCCGTATAGCGTTCGCCTCGGATCATCTCTGGGGGTAGCCAGAGCGGTGTGCCAGTAACACTCATGGTCTCATCCACGGACTTTTCTCGACTAAGTCCAAAGTCACTGACTTTGACCGTCCATGTGGAGCTGACGAGAATGTTCATGGATTTAAGGTCGCGATGGATGATCGGAGGTCGCATACTGTGCAAATACGCCATACCACGAGCTGTGTCGATGGTCATGCGCAGCATTGGTTTCTCCCATGTCAAGCGATATTCTGGCTTGCGCAAAATACCAAAGAGATCACCTCTTTCCAAAAACTCCGTTACGAAGCAACTAGTACAAGGCTTAATACGAGCATGAAAAGAAAATTATAGAGGATATACATGTTGGAGTAGGAGTTCCAGGAAGCTCCGATGAACTGGACGACGTTCGGGTGGCGGAGGTTCATCATGAGCTGAATTTCGTCGCTAAACATGCTCAGATTGTCCTCGTTAATCTTGTTCCGTAACATACGTTTGACGACGACAGGTGTACCGCAGTACGTTCCTTTAATCACTTCTCCAAATGCACCGGCTCCGATAACCTTTTCCAGCTTTAATTCCTTAAAGTTGATTTCAGCCATCCGTAAGCCACGGTTGTTCGCGAGCATGGTCTCGACCACACTCCGTTCATCGTCTTTGAACTCTTGGAAGTCTACCGTGTCTCTCGTTGTTCGGTCCCCGCTTTGCTGACGCTGCTCCCGATTCTTTCGGTCGTTGTGATGTCCATTCTCCTTCGCTCGTCGCTGGCCATTGCCGTCCTGTTCGCGACGATGGTTATTACCTTCCTGCACGCGTCGCTGCCCATTTCCATTGTTATTCAGTTCTTCTTCCTTTTGTCTCCTCCGGTGTCTCCCATTCTCACGCTCGCGATCCGTTCGCTGATGCGGCTTGTCTTCCGGCCGTCGCGGTGGCCGCTGTTCTTCTTGTCGATGGGCCGCATAGGGCTGCTCCCTACCAGCACTGGACTCTGTTTTCGAGGAACATCCGCCCATGCCTTCCAATTAGATACTGTGCCAACGTGGACTCGGTCATAAATCGGCGGCCTTCACTGACTCTATGGTTAGCCACCTTCAAACGAAAACCACAGGCCATCTGTCCGTCTACTTCCCGCTGCTTACGTCAGTAGCTCATTTGTAACCTTGGGTACGTCACCTGGCGCTCGAAAACTTGCATTTCCATAGAAATTTCGTATTCCGTGACTGAGCTATTGTACTTGATAGTATACCTATTTCCACTGCGCCACCTTCTTTCGTGGCACATGAACGTGATACGTGTGCAAAGTTTTGTTTCGCTCCGATGGCAAATCACGTGTCGA
The DNA here is from genome assembly GCA_023334545.1 of Salisapilia sapeloensis. Lineage (NCBI taxonomy): Eukaryota > Oomycota > Peronosporomycetes > Peronosporales > Salisapiliaceae > Salisapilia > Salisapilia sapeloensis. The sequence goes on along the minus strand of JAADVB010000001.1, from coordinate 105,999 downwards.
TCGTACTCGACGACGGGAAGCTGCAGTGGAGATGGGGCGTCCATGCCAGAGTGTAATGGGCAAGATGTTGAGGTTGCGTCTATCTGCTGATCTTCCGCAACCTCGTGAGGTGGTCTAGGATAGAGGAGTAGCTTCAAGAACTATGCTGCTAGCCCTGCTCGCTGGACACGTTGCATCTGCCGTTCTTTCGTTACGACTTGAAGGCGTCGCCTAGCAAAATCCATGCTGGGTTCAGATTCGACAGACGCTTGCCACGTGACGCAACCTTTCAAGTTCCGAGTTTCACATACTCCATCATCGAAAGGTCATCACCCGCTTTATGCCTGCTCGTACAAGACGCTCCACTTTAGTCCAAACGTCGACGTTTTTGTAAAGATCAGCATAGAGCGTATCTGTCATAGATTTGGAATGAACGGAGCATCCACATCGTCTAACGTTCCAATCTATCTTGTTCGACACATTAAAACAGTCGTCTGATGTAAAGTGTCGACTCGACCTGTACAGATAAAGTCCGAGTCATGCACAGGACACCGGCCCAAGTTACCAATATCACTGTTCAGTCTAAAGCTTTGTCCTGATATTGCCCGCTGAATCTGCTCATCCTCCAACATATTTCAAACCATCTCGTGACGTGGACAGCAAATTTTCGGCGCTTGTAAAACAAAGCTAGATGAGCAGCTGAGTCTGCCCATCGTTGCGTTGACTCGGTTGACGATCGATGATCGATCGAGCTTACTTTTGCACTGCCCATCTCCTATAATCGCGTGCTATGTTTTCAATCATGTTTCTCTACTTGACTAACTCTTCGTCTCGAAAGAACACAAAGGCTACATTTCCACATCATCAATGCGTCTTACCACCATCAGTGGTAGGTACATGACCAACGGAGACTTCGTCTAGACTGCGTATGAGTCCACTTGTACCAGCTATGCAGACAATCACGAGACCATTCATGTGATATATTAGTTTATAAAGAAACTGGACTACTTACTACGAAGCGCTGACTACAGGTAATCGGAAAATGCGAGCGTTTCATCAACATTCGTCGCAACCGGGCGTGTCGCCAGTTCTCGAGACAGGGAAGATACCTTCGCCTTGAGCTTTTGCTTATGGAGCTGCAAATCTCGTCGACGCCGACGTCGAGGCAGAGCAGACGTGTCGACTGGACTCCGCCAATGCGCCTCGGTGCTCGGCTGCGCGAGGAAGTCGACGCTTGGAGGCGGAATCTTATTCAACGCCGGTCGTCCGCGCGCTGTATCCCGCACCTTTTCCATCACAGCCGTAGCACTCATCCGGAATTCTCGGAGCAGCATCTCTGGTGCTGGAATGTACTTACTTTTGTTGTTTCGCTTGTCGTTCGTGTGCCCACCGACGCCTACGATCTGTACGAGTCGATCTAATTGCTCTCGACCTGCTTCGCCTAAATCTAGACGATTCTTACTTCCTGAGAACCGAGTCGAATATCGCTCCTTTGCGCTCGCACGGACATCCTCTACGTACTGTTCGTCGAAAAAGGCGAAGACCTGAGTAGCGACGTTGGCATCTCGATGCACTGCCAAGGCTCGACTGTATTCACTAGCTACTGATGTATTGAGCTCAATAGGATGAATATACGCGTGGGAAGACGTCGCCAACGTCGGTCGGTCTTTCATTTTCGACTGACTGAGAGCGTACCAGGACGGAGAGCCCAGGACGTTTGCTAGCTGATCAGACAAATTCTTCAGCTCTTCATTTGGAATCGTAATGGGTGCTGCGGAAGGACTAGATAGCAGCATTTTGGTGTAGGACCCGCCGAAGAGACTACCGAGGGAAATCTCCCATTGCATCCGTTGGAGCTTTGGGACGTTGCACCGCTCGAGGATCGATCGGCAGCAAAAGACGTAATAGTCACGCGGTGGCGTTTCTATCCGATTTGGACCATCTAAAGACGCGATCGTGTCCTGATTGTCCCTCCAGAGGTAGAAATTACGCCACGTTTCGGATGAAAAATCAAAGCTTTGGGCAAAGGCGGATACTTTTCGAAAAGCCCAACCGCCAACGGATAGGCGACCAGCGTAAAATAGCTTGAGAATGTCACTGCTGGAAGCTTTGCCAGAGTAAATCCAGAGAAAATCGTCCACGGAAATGGTAACCTCGGCAGCAGCATCCACTTCTTGGCTCGATGCATTCTTCTTGGTCGTCACATCTGTGCGTATACCATTAAAACTTTTGGAAAGTTGTGCATTGCAATGAATCGTAGTACCTCTGTTCTTGGCGACTTTGACGGCATAGGTCGATGCATTTCCGGCATTCCCGTCGTCTCTGAAATTGAAAAGGATAGTGCCTGTGAAGGTCGACGATGGCTTGACACTGAACGTCAAGAACTCCATGACTTCATCAATCTCTTCGTCCTTCGTACTGACCGGCTCTGCAAGTTCCATGGCTGCTATCTCGTATCAACAGGAGCACCACGTGAGGCCTTGTGGGTGAAATCTCGACTGACGTGAGTACTGCTCTCGTTTATGAATTTTCGGTTGGCTAAAAGGAAGTCTTTCGGAATTAGACTTGCAATTTGTATGTGACAAGAATGCGTGCGGCTATTGGTTGTTTTTAACAACGTGTACGACGTTATAGTAGTCTGGAATATCCACGTAGAGGTTCGAAGCAAGGCGTCGACGAGGTCGAGTAACTCCCTTCTTCCTCCTTCCGAGGTCGTGTTGCTAAGTGCTTGAAGCAGTAGACGAAAGAAGATAATCTGGGACAATGAAAGTAAAAATATATTGGTGGAAATTTTGAAAAATCTGGTTGATTGGATAAAAATGAAGCGCGGACATGAATTACGGACACGAAAAGGATGTCGGCTTGGATTGCTGGTCGAGGACTGCAGCGGTCGTACCGTCGGGCAGTGCAGTCGTCCAGCTTTACAACTACAACGGATCTATCGTTTAAGAATCGGAGTAGCATTAAAGATGCACGAAAGTTGCAGGATGGCGATCATGTCGAGGTTGGTGGATGGGTCAAGTCCGTCCGGAAGCACAAATCGGTCAATTTTGTCAATGTGAACGATGGATCGTGTCTCGCAGAGATGCAAATTACATTGCCAAACACGGACGCTTCAGATGCTCCATCGTCGTTGAATGTCGACGTTGCTGACTTTACGGTTGGCTCTAGCGTCTTTGCCAAAGGTGTCTTAAAGCAAGTCCCTGGCAAGCAAAAGCGCTTGGAGCTACATCCTGACGCACTGGAGATCACTGGCAAGTGTGATATGGACGCCTATCCGTTCCAGAAGAAGTACCAGTCCCTCGAGTTCTTGCGTGAGAACCTCCATTTGCGACCACGCACGAACACGATTGGAGCTGTCACTCGCGTTCGCAATGCTCTCAGGTATCCCATCTTCTCTCACTTTCTCATGATCAAGACCGTAACCACATGATCTAGTCATGGCATCCACTCGTACTTTCAAGGCAACGACTTTCTCCACTTGCACAGTCCCATCTTGACATCCAACGACTGTGAAGGTGCAGGAGAAATGTTCCGGATTGCAAAGCCAGGTATGGCAGCATCTACATTGCTACCTTTCATTTATCTAACCCGCACGATAGATGGAAAAGAAGAGTTTTTTAACGTACCGACATTCCTCACTGTCTCTGGCCAGTTGCATGGAGAGATGTATGCTTGCAGCATGGGCAACGTGTATACTTTCGGTCCGACCTTCCGAGCTGAAAACAGTAACACCACTCGTCATTTAGCCGAGTTCTGGATGGTCGAACCGGAGATGGCGTTTGCCGGCTTGGACGAGTGTATTGAAACTGCTCAAGGAGCTGTCCAACACTCGATTCAACACCTTCAAGAACGATGCAGTGAAGATTTAGAGTTTTTCGCGAAAAACTATGATAAGGAACTTGATGCTCGATTGGCAAATGTTCAATCACATGAGTTTGCTCATATGACGTACACCAAAGCTATTGAGGTGCTACAGAAAGCAAACGTGGTGTTTGAGAAACAGCCAGAATGGGGCATGGATCTCCAGACGGAGCATGAACGATACTTGGCTGAAAAGTATGTCCAAGCGCCAGTGTTCGTGACGGACTATCCGGCTGATATCAAGGCGTTTTACATGCGTCGGAATGATCCGGATGAAAAGGGACGAGAGACCGTGGCTGGGATGGACTTACTCGTGCCAAAGATTGGAGAACTGGTCGGTGGTAGCGTGCGAGAAGAAAGGTACGACGTTCTAGAGGCTACGATGAAGCGACAGGGGTTGCTAGGAGAAGAGGACGCAAGCGGAATGCAGTGGTATTTGGACTTGAGACGCTTTGGCACGGTCCCGCATGCCGGATGGGGTCTTGGCTTTGAACGCCTGGTCCTCTTTGCCACTGGCATGGAGAACATTCGAGATGCGATTCCACTCCCTCGTTTCCCAGGACAATGCAAACACTAGACTGACGTTCCAAAATTACCTTCTTTTTGTATTCCACAACTCGTACACAAACCTCCATCCACTTCGCACCTTACAGCTTCTTGCTAAGAACAGCATTCTCTTGCGCCAAGACATCACGTTGATGTAGCAGACGCTCCACCTGAGCTTTTAAACGCGCATTCTCGTCACGGACACTACGTAATTGTGTCTCTAATCCACTAGAGTAGGCTTTATGATGCTCGATATAGTCCTGGAGATGGTCCGCGTTATTCAATCCGGGGTCCAGACTGCCACTGGAAGCGTCGCTCGATGGATCGTGGCTCTGTCGAATGTGTAGCAACAGATCCACTGGATCATCCGTCGGTCTAGAGGTATCGCTGGCAAGGATGGGAGCTATCCTCTGGTACTTTGCCCCGGCGTGGGAAGAGCTGGAGGAGTCACTGCCTCGTCGTTCAGCACTTGTTGAACCCACTCCATCTGAAAGACCGGGATCACCACTATGGTCTGCATGTAATAGATGCATAGGCTCCATTTGTCTGCTGTCATCGTTTGTCGATCGGCTTCGCTTCCCATTGGGAACATGCGGGAGAATAAAACTTAGCGCACCCGACTCTTCGTTATACCCTTTCGACGCCGATGTGTCTTGTAGAGGCTTCCGATGTGCCTTCTTCCTCTTAATTTTACGCAGTAGAGACGGTTCATCTCGCTGGAAGCATGGATGGCTAAAGGTACATATTTCTGCTTTCGATTTGGTCCATTTTCGAAAGCCAAAGTAGTTGAGTTGGCGTTGGAAGCTGTGGAAGTTCGTGTGGTTAAAGTATTTTGGCAAAATATGCGTCGCGACTTTTTCTGTGTCGGGAATTTGGACTGCGAGACCGTCGGGTGACCAACGAATGTAGTTGGCGTTCTCCGTCTGAAGAATTTGGTAGAGTAGCGAAAGGAACTTTGGCACACTCAGCTTGCTGCTCTTCGCTTTACGTGTCTTTGGTTTCGATGGGGGAGTCAACGGCGAAGGTAAGGAAGACTCGGTCAATGAAAAGATGTTGGCCAGCGCATTTGCTGCCACTTTGCTTTCGTCATGTGGTCGAATGTTAAAAGGCCCGTCTAGGCGTGGCTCTCGAGGCCCGTCTGTCTCCACTGGAGGCTGCAAGTAGTCCATGACTATCTCCAGACAAAGCGCTTGGAGGTGGCAGCTCAAGGTGATAAATGAGCATCCACTTGGTCGTTTTTTGTGCGAGAGGACATGAGATATCTACTCGGCATCTGATTGGAACAAATCACCCATCTCACTAAAATAACAGCACTGAAGCGTGTCCTGGAAAAATGTATCGGCGGCAAAAACGTACGACGAGCTCGTGCATGCCACCGACGAGGCGACGGTAGGGCACCTATAACAGTGAATACGACAATGACGAGTACTCCTGCTCAAGCAAATGCTAGTGGATACTCCCCAAAGAGAAATAGACAGCCCGTGCAAGAGTTTTATGAATGGCGGGCGGAGCGAGACCGGAAAGTCATCGCTACGGCCCATGCCGCCGTCCAGACTATTCGTCAGCGGAACCAAGGACAAGTCACAGAGGAACTATTGGAAGCAGAAATTGGACATGAAACGTATAAGCAGCTTCAATGGATTCTAGCTCGAGACCGAAAGCTAGAGCAGCAGGGAGAGGAGCCGGATAGTCGACCGCAGGAGTCGAGCGTGCGTGGAGTTCTGGGTATGCCCGCAGCCAAATCACCCACTAACTCTAGATCTGTTGCCATGTCTGGACGCACACAGTCAAGCACGACTACGCAAGCTGATTCTATTCGTACCTCCAGACAGCGTGAAAATACCCGACGGGAACGTCGCGGTCGCGCTAATAGCGACAAGCCCAAGTCTCGACGGCGAGCAAGCGAACGCACTGATCATGCAGCAAGCGATATGCCGACGCTAGTAGATGAAAGCCAAGAGATGTCTTCTCAGTTATCTCGCCACTTTTCTCCATCCTCCCCATCGCGTTCAGACAAGGGCGAGGAAAGTCCGGCGACTTACTTTCGTCGCATGCGATACAGTCGTCAGCCAAGTGACGTGTTCAGCATCGACGCAATGGATTTCCAACCTCCCGTTCCCATCGCAGAAGAGGAAGAAGGGATTATCTACAAGTGGTTACGAGAAGTCATTGGTGATGCCGCTTCTGCAAGTCGATGGGCCATGTCCGTTGGCTTCTCGGCACTCGTGGTCATCGTGTCCGGTGTCGTCACTTTGTTCTTCCCGTTTACCAGCTGGTCGGATGTAATGTCCACCTTGTTTCCTACCGGTATGACGGTTGAGCAGGAGCAACAATTGCATCGATATGCGAGTGAGTTAGATCAGATACGCGAGCACCAAGTGTTCTTTAATGCCAAGGTCGAGCGGGAGTTGGAACGATTTCGTCTAGACGTAGATCGGTTTAAAGAAGATGTAGCTAGCTCAAATGCAGCAGAGTTGGATCGTCTGAAGCGATGGAATGAGGAATTGATGCGCAATGCGATTGCCACTGAACGGTTTAGTGTGCAGGAGAGACTCGATGGTTTATTGGATGGATTGGAAGGTCCGAAGGGAGCATCGTTGGCATGGCAACTGCCGTTCCTACTGGTCTTTGTAGGTGTAGTTGGAGCTTTAATGCCGTTTGTGAAGAAATGGATGCGACGTCGGAGGAGACGGCAACTGGAGGAGGAAGTCGGCGATGTCTTTAGCTTTGATGAAGTATGGGATGGAGAGACGATGGGAATCTCGCCAGAGGAGGCGAAGGAACCTAGTAGAAAGCACGAGGCGTCGTGGGTGGATGTGTCCGGACTATCAGAAACGATGGATGCAGACAGCGAAGACGATAGTATGCCTATTGGAGTTGCTCGTCGTAGCACAGATACTCCTATGCCAGCTCCAGCTCGTCGCCATCAGAATGACGAAAACATATCGACTGAACCAGCACGTGGTGGGTCAGCACATTCCGTGCAACGTTCCATCTATTCTCAACTTACAACCGACGTATGTATTTTACTATTATTTTTTTATGAATGTAAGAACTAACGAGGATGAGCAGCCAGAGGAGTATATTGATTTGGACGCACCATTGCATCCACGAGAGTATTTGCGCTGACATACAAAAGAAAGTAGCTTTATAGCCTAATAAACTTTATCTCGAAACGACCTTCATCTGTCAGAGTGTTGGTACATAAGACAGCTCATTCTGTCGGAAGCTACTGGACGACATGCTTAGGCGATTGGCAGTGCGTGCAAGCACTCGGAATGCATGGAATATACATGCAAGACACTTTGCAAGTGATGAAAGCTCACAACAAGCGTCAGAAATCTACTTCACGACACGTAGCTGGTCTAGTGGTGCAAAAGTTATGGGCGGTTTGTTGATTATTGCATGTAGGTGATCGAATTGAAGGACGGAAAGTGGTGGAAGAGCTAGGAGTAGTCTCTGCAACTGCTGTGCGCTCAAAGAACTTGTTTAATGACATGTATGTCGCCGTCGCAGGACTGTTTGGTGGAGAAGCTGCTTCCTATACGGCGTTGCTGAACGAAACGATGGCGGAAGCTGTGAGTCGCATGCAGCATGCAGCTGAATCACAAGGTGCTACAGCAGTTTTAAACGTTCGATTTGATACTAATACGACAATGAATCGGCTGGTATTCGGATTGCATTGCTCCATTGCATGCTATGGAACTGCCGTGATCTGTCAGCCGGTGTCATCCTCTACGGCGGAAGGAGGTGCAGTTCCGACAACATCGGCACCATACCACCAATCCAAGTGATGTACTTTGGTATTCGGATAGGAATAAACTTAAAAGAGAGTGACCATGAACCATGAACCATAAACTCTTATGACGCTTTCTTTTGTACATTATTTGTGATGGTGAGACCGAGCGATTCTTGCGAGCTTTTGTCCCTACGTTTCGCTGACGCACATTTACTTTTCGTAAAGCCGCCACCTAGCCTACTGTCCAAGTTCAGGTCTTGATAAGGAACATTATATCGCCCTTCTCCTGTAGGTTTCCATCGTCGTGAACTTTGTTTAGCTTCTCGTGGTGACCGAATTCTCTCGATGGGCTCTCTTTCAGTCAATGACAAAGGAAGTTGCTTACATTCTTCCACCTCTTCAACTTCATCAAGGCGAAGCGCAGAGAGGAACGTCGGTCGGCTCGTGTTTGAACGTGCAACGGTCTTCTTATGTTCCAAAATCTGGTGCTGGCGGAAATCATTTCGCTTATCATCTATGTCTTCATCTTTTAACCGTGCGTACTGCCTAAGCTCACGCATAGATTCTGCTACAGCCGGAGAGACTGTATTATTAACTGCAACATCACGAGGAGCAAAGGGTTCTGAATATACGCTGGAGGAATGGGCCTTGCATGCAGGCATCGATACCACTGGACGCGATTCAGGATTATTCGGTAATTCGACTTTGTCAACACGTGTGGTACCTACTTTACGTGTTCTCGAGGCTTGAGAGTAAGCAATAGAGTCCTCCACTTCCTTTGCACGCGTTTTCAGAGCAGTTTGTTGCTCAGACAGTTCTAGCCGCAACCGGCGTCTGAACTGCTGGATTTCCTCCTCTCGTTTTCGGTTGCGAACTACATCTCGTTTGTGACTATTTCTATCTGGTATACCGTGTAAGCGGTAATGATTTCCTTTGACGTCTACTAGCACTCGAGAAGGAGCGTTTATGGCCGGATCTTCAAGCTTATCCACCTCGATATCGCTTTTCTTGCTAGATGAAGGACGCTTAATACGCGGTGGCCTGGGTTGGAGTGCGACTGACTTTTGGTAATCTGGTTGCGAATTGTATTCAGCGAGCAATCGCTCATGAAGATTCGGCGGTGAATCGTCGTCTTGTGCTTGTTGTAGCCGTCTTAGCAGCAACTGAGCTGCAAATTCTCGTTGTCTTCGCGGTATATCATCGGCAAATGAATGCGTAGTACGAGTCGATTGGATCCCGCGCAGATTGAGAGTGGATGCATATGCCTTAGACTCCGCCCCGCGTAAAAACTCCAAAGGCACATGATCGTTTTTGTCACCATATCCATCCATTTAACCACAGTAGCCTACAAAGGATAAAGCTTAATTCGTTTCAACTTAAAGTTTCTAATCAATCGTTTCATGCATATCCACGTCCTCTCGATATCAAAATTGCCATGGCAGGTTGTTTAGGCTGCTTCTCCAAGACAGAGGACGAAGGTAATGTACAAAGCGCGCTGGCAAACACAAGTGAGCGAAGGTATTTGATCACCATTTGTACTTCGTTCATTGAATCAGCTCATGGTTTGATGTTTAACTAGATGTCGGGATGTTATATGCATTCCAATCTTTATCGTTTACTGGATTGGAATGGTACGGCGCTCTCATGTCATATTATTTTATCCCGCTCTGATCTAATGTTTCCGTACTTTCAATTACAGGCAGTAGTGGCATTTGTTGCTCTTCAATCTGGAAACCCTCACAGGTACATCTTTCAATACCATTATCGTACCATTTGCTAACTCCTCTCGTATAGCTTGGTGTATGCAAAAGATTATAACGGGAACACATGCGGCGATGGTGAGCTAGTGGATAAACAGTTTATCGTTTATCCACGCTTGGATGAAGACATCATCGCTGCTGCAGCTCAAGGGATTCCTTTCACCTCGGCACCGCTCTTTGGAATCTGTGTCAACGCCTGTCCTGAGCCAGGTACATCTACCTGCTCTTACGATGATTCCATTTGCTGGACATCAGCCCAGGAGACTATATCTGTCTTATTCCGCTGCCTACCGATCAAGTCATCGAATGAAACCGTGCTTGAAGAGAGATGTTTAGATCCACCGGATGCCGATCCAGCATGTACAGCAGATTTATATATTGCTGAAGAATGCACTCTCGTATGTAGAACGAAGCAAGTCCAAAAAGCCGTATGGGAAGTCGAGGCAACCTCGAGCTCACCTGTATCAGATCAGCTTCAGACACATGTAGCAACCTTGGGTCGCTTCCTTAGTGATATGAACACAGCAAAATACCTCATTCTCCTCGTTGCTGGCGCGGGGTCGGCTTTGTTGGGCGTAATATGGCTTGGCCTACTCCAAGTTGCTGCATCTTGCATCGTGTGGTTCACCTGCGTGGGTGTTGTTCTTGTCTTGATTATGATGAGCCTCTTTTGCTCTGTACGTGGTGGTATCATCCCTCCAGAAGATATCAGTTCAGCTCTCGACTTTCTCAATTCCACCGCATCAACTTTAGGCGCTAACTCAACTGATCGTGCGGAGCTCTTGCTGGATTCACCAAACGCAAATGTGGCTCAGTTTAAAGTTGTTGCCTATGTGCTATGGGTCGGGACAGTAGTTGTCTGCCTTGTATTACTGGCCATGAGACAGCGTGTAAAGATTGCTATCGCTGTCATTCGGGAGAGCTCACGCGCTATTCGAAAGATGCCATTGCTACTAGCATGGCCAGTGATACCATCGACCATGTTCCTGACGTTGGTGGGGTACGCGACTGCAATTGGAGCTTATTTGCTCAGTTCAGATGATCTTACGTCTAGCGTTCAGTCGACAATGGAACTTGCTCTTAATACGACGAACACAAGCTCGAGTGATGTGGACATGAGCGCATTGGAGAGCGTGGCTGGAAAACGGCTGCAACAAGTTTTGCTAGTGTACCACGCGTTTGGCTTTCTTTGGCTAAATCAGTTCATCCAGGCAGTAGGAATATGTGTGCTTGCTGGAGCGGTAGCCCAGTACTACTGGACTCCAATCGAAGACGACGGAAAGCGTCACATGGAGGCAAAGTTTCCAATCGCTAGAGCGCTGAAATGGATTCTGCGATTTAGCTTGGGCTCTCTCCTTTTCGGTTCATTTATCATCGCTTTCGTTCAGCTACTCCGCCTCATCTTTGAGTACATTGAGCGCAAGTAAGTCTTTTGTACTTGTATTTACAGCATACGACTAAAAATCATTTGCCATGTAGCACGAGGGAATTGCAACAATCGAATCGCGTTGTAAAAGTTGCCTTCATGATAATCAAATGCTGCCTCTGGTGCTTTGAAAAGTGTCTCAAATTCATGACGAAGAATGCTTATATCATCATCGCTATGAAAGGAAAGTCTTTTTGCTCAGCCTCCATGGAGGCAGTTGGTCTCATCGTCTCGAACGTCGCTCGTGTTGCAGTGGTGAACTCCATCAGCTTCTTCTTACTCCTGCTTGTGAAGCTGACGATTACGCTTTCGACTGGTATAATTATTTTCACCATTCTATCCTCCGAGTCAATGCGAAAGCAGCGAAGCAACCTTTTGGGCGATGAACCGGTAACTTCGCCTCTGGCACCGGTACTTTGCTCTTGTGTGTTATCCTGGCTCATTGCTTCTGCATTCGCCAACGTGTACGAAACTGCGATTGATACAATCTTGCTTTGCTTTTGTGTGGATACGAAGATGAACAATGGGAAATCGAGCGCGTATATGAGCAAAGAACTCCAGAAGATAATGGGCGGGAAGTCTGGCAAGCCGAAAGTCATCGAAGTGGGCGCAGTGAAGTCACCGACGAACGGTGAGAACGAGGAGAAAGGTGAATTGGACGATGATAACAGTTAGGTCTAAGATACCAATGTATTGGCAACTCTTTATTTGAATATGTTTGCATTCGCCCGGTTGATCGAGTATGCGCAGACAACTACTTTGCGTTGCCAATTTTGTTCATGAGAACGATATGTCTCTTCTCTATGTTCCAATTCTGCTACTCTTGCCACCAGAGCCCTATAGTTATCTTCTCTCTTTTTCCTTTGTGCCCATGACTCGTATGCATTTACAATTTCTTCCTGAGTCTACTCATCACATTAGTCTTCATAGGTGACCAGAATGTAAGCAAACCAACATGTTTGGGCGCTTGAACCTTTAACGTGCTATTGTCCTGCTTGGTAACCTTCTTTTTGCCTTTGCTGGGCGGATTTACATGCAGATTTGGATACTTAATTCGAGGCTGTAGGTGAATGAGTACAGGAATTTAGCATGTAGAATGAAGACTACGATTACTTTATCGGTGACATCTGTAAAGTCCTTGTTCGTATCTGACTCATTTTTACGTTTACGCTGCTTTTCATGAGCCCAACGCAGTAATTGCTTTCTCGTCATCTCTTTCCCACGCACAGGTTCAGGTTGCTGTTCTTGATTATCATCTATATCTGGACATTGCTTTCGCTTTTGACGTAGCCATTTCTTAAAAGTAATTCCTTTATTCTATCGCGTTTGAATAAACCATACTTTTACGCATCTAATCAAAACATCTCCATATACCTGCAACTTGTCTGCATGTACCTTTGGTTCCTCCGAGTGCCAATGCCAGGGCATGATGTTGAGCATAAACCCAGAAATAGCGTTCATTCTATGGATTCTGATTGGCGGAGATTGCTCTATTTCTAGAACGTTCAAATTAGCCCATCCTAAAACTACGCTCATAAAAATCGAGAGGCAGACAGCGATTGGAGACTGGAGAAGGTAATCGGCCAACCAGCATCGAACGCAAGGTACCCAATGAGCTTGCTTGAGGCGCAGGGCATGCCCGAGATGTATTTCCATGATGACTAACTCGGTCTTATGTAGCATGTCGAACGAAGACGATAGTCAAAACAGTATGCAAATGCAAATGCAGATCCAGAACCAGAGGGCTCAAATGCAGCAGCAGCAGCTCCAGTTGCAGAACTTTTGGCAGCAACAAGTACAGGAGATCTCCGAGGTCGACCCGAGCACGTTTGACTTTCGTACGCATCAACTACCTCTCGCTCGTATCAAGAAGATCATGAAGACCGACGAAGACGTTCGAGTATGACCACATACATTTCTATCAACATGGTATAGGAAAACTTATACTGGACTAGATGATCAGTGCTGAGGCCCCGATGCTCTTTGCGAAGGCATGCGAGATGTTCATTCTCGAACTGAGTCTACGTGCGTGGATTCATACGGAAGAGAACAAGCGTCGTACGCTCCAAAGGAGCGACATTGCCATGGCCGTGACGAAAGCGGACGTTTTCGACTTCCTCATCGATATCGTCCCACGCGACGACGTGAAGCCGGCGAAAAAGGCTGGCATGGACCCGCAAGTCGTGTACCAGCAGCAATTGCAACAACAGCAAGCTGCGATCCTGCAGCAGATCTTGCAACAGAACGCCAGTTCGGGCATGCAATTCCCGAATCCGCAGCTGCAGCAGCAATTGGTGCAGCAGTACCAGCGTCTGCAGCAGCAGCCGACAGACAGTTCGAATGGCCAAGTGTCTGCGGATATGGAAGGTCTGACTGGCAACGACGGCACGGCGAACGAGACGAATGAAGCGACGAACGAAGCGACGGACGACTTGGGCCTCGGCCGTGTCGATGTATAAAACAGTATTTTGCATTCCATTCGTTTTGTTTGACTTGAGTATCTCTTCTATGTCGGAGTCTATACGGCCAATTTATCTTTTTCTACGTCTCGAACGGTATGCGGCAACGTCTGAGCGTCCTTGGATCTCGACTTCATATTCATAATCTGGTAGGCGCCGACGCCGCTGATGGCGAGGAGCATGCCACTAACGGACTGGAACGTCACGGGGTTGCCAAAGTAGACGACTGCTCCGAGGATGACGACGACACGTTTCATCGTGCTCATGATGGAGAACGTGAGTTCAGAGACGTCGCCAAGGACGATGGTAGAGCAAAAGCTTCCGACGAATGACATGAGACTGCAGACGATGCACATCAAGTAAGGGAATCTACGATGGAAATAGTTAGAGACTAATATGTGCAAGGAAATTACATAAACGCACGTTTGTGTCGTCAGCTCTTCGGTAAATTGCGTCGAGGAAGATGCTGTGCTGTTGCTCCAAACGGCCAATGGAGCGTTGATCGCAAAGGAGATGAGAGCATTATAAAAGTGGAGCTACAAGAGAGATGAGGAACGAGACAAAGGAAGGTATTGATAGAAAACGTACGTTGACACTGTCGCCGACAATTCCTTTTCGAAGGAGGAACTTTGCGTACATGCTCTAATACGTGGATGAGTATACGCTATCTACAGGCATGAATAAGATGGCATACCTGCATGACGCCAAGCAGAGCGGATGTGACGGCAAAGACCGTGCCACCAATAGCCATGTTCTATTCAATCGATCATGTCAGCTCTGTCTAGAGTGTAGATGTAGAGATAAAGAAACGTACGTTCATGCCGATCTCCGAGATGGAGGCGAGGGTGACTCCAGCGACGATCGGGAGTAGCGTCAAGTACGTAGTCCAGGAGAACTTTTGGTTGTACGCTGTGTATGCGAGCAGGACGTTGAAAAATGGTTGGCTTGCCTATATCTTGTGTTAGTCTTGTGGAGTGGTATGGTGCATGGAGTAAAGTACCTTGCACGTGTGGGTAATGGAGACGGGAACGGTGCCGTAGCTCCAGTAGGTAAAGACTTTTGCCAGTACGGAGAACATGCTGAGCGGAACAAACCACAGCAGTGTTTTCATCGAAATGTACTGCATCCTCCAAGGTGCAGCGGATGATCGAGTCGTGGGGAACGTCAGCATCGTGACTACATGTAGCGTAAATAAAAAGTGGATAGGAGAGGAAAGAGAGTAGACGTACAGTCGAGGAGGAGACTGATGAAGAGATGGGAGAGATTGAGCATTTCCCCCGCGACGTGGTGCTGCTTCACGAGCACTTTATTCGTAAACGTCGCCGAGGCGGAGAACATATACCAGAGCGTCACGAGAACGATCGTCTACGCAAGACATTAACTTCCAGATAAGATACGAGGATAGAGTTCATCGCACCATGAATTCCGATCGACCGGTCGATGCGCGTGCACCAGGCTTACTGGTCATCGCACCCTGAAGCAGATTCATCACGGAGAACGTCTTCCCCACCGGTTTGGCCGTCGACGACGTCATGACGTCTGCCGCGTCAAAGGAAGACTTCTTCTTCTGTTCATGATAAAAAGCCATTCCGGTCGTACGAGGTCCGATTGTGAAGTGAGTGCGTAGTTGAATGGATTAATAGCGAGGAATATTCAGCTCCGAGTGATCTGAACCTTCGATGGTACGACTGGAATTTTAGTAGCTTCGTCTCAGAAGCTGAAGTATTGGATCTCCTAGTGGCAAGGAATCTCGAGATGTCTGCTTGGAGAACAAGGGTTGACTGGTACTGGAACGAGAACGTTGGGATCGGGGCCCAAGAAGGGTATATTTATAGCGTACAAAGCTAGTGTTGGCATGGAGTTCATTTTATGCCGATTCCCATGTGTTCCAACAGTCAGGTCTTTAACGACTGGTAACGGAAGAGTGTGCTCCTGCTCATGGATTCAAGCTTCTCAACACAGATTCTATGTAGCTCATGCGCATGACCGTTTCGAAGCACCGTTCATGGAAATGAAAAAAAGGAAAATATACATAGAAGTACTCGTTAGCACTCGCAACAAGGATACACTTCAGGGACGAATGGACTTTGCCACAATCAGCAAACAACGACGAGATAACCAGATCGAATGTCTACTTGAATGTGGTTGAACTAGGCGAAACGTCAGCTCGCACGAAACTCGTTCTTGGCTGTCGCAAAACTTCACTCGAATGTACTCGTCCACAATCTTCCTGCAGCCTGTTTCTTACTAAGATTTCCAATGTCATTCTAAACCCTGCTATCAATTTTCTACATAGCATCACCATTATCAATTGCTACCTGGGATACCTCTAGTAGACCTGCCTACCGCACAGTTTACATGCATCTCGCCTGAGACTGTGGCAGTCTGTGACAAACGAGCCTGTCACTTAATCTTCGACTACACTCGGACCACATAAGTTTCATTCTGTCCTCGGTACGCATGCCCAGCTTTACCAACGACACGCTCGCATCCGACAAGGATGAAGAAAGTCAGCCACTGACACCACCTCCGCCAGCTCCAATTCCAATGCCGCCCCAATTACGTCCAGAAGGAGGTCTCCGACGTATTTTAGTCGCCGGTGGAGCTGGTTTTATTGGCATGCATTTATGCCAGCGATTGCTCGAACAAGGTCATGAAGTGATCTGCCTGGACAACCTCTTCACAAGTCAGCGTGTGACTGTGATTCGACTGCAGCAAAAGTACCCGAACTTTGAGTTCATCCGTCACGACGTGACACAACCATATTCGTGTGAGGTCGACGAGATCTACAATCTAGCATGTCCAGCCTCGCCAGTGCATTATCAGTACAACCCGATTAAGACGACCAAAGTCTCGTTCTTGGGAGCCATGCACTTGTTAGGACTAGCGAAACGACTCAAAGCTCGGATCTTCCAAGCGTCCACAAGCGAGGTGTATGGTGATCCAGAAGTCTCGCCACAGGTAGACTTTATCTTATATTGCCATCATCCGATCTAACTCGTCGTGTAGAGTGAAGACTACTGGGGACGTGTCAGTTGCACGGGTGTCCGAGCTTGCTACGATGAAGGCAAGCGAGTAGCTGAAACGCTCTTCTTTGAGTACCATCGTACGCACAACCTCGACATTCGTGTCGGTCGGATCTTTAACACCTACGGCCCTGGCATGCATCCTTACGATGGTCGTGTCGTTAGCAACTTTATCATGCAAGCACTAGCGAATGAAGACATTACGATCTACGGGTCTGGTCAACAGACACGATCCTTTTGCTACGTGGACGATCTCGTCGATGGGATCGTGAAATTTATGGCCTGTCGATCCACCGTTGGTCCGATGAACTTGGGCAACCCACACGAAATGACTGTATTGGAGCTAGCTGAAAGGATCATCCGGCTGTCTGGTTCCAAGAGCCAGA
Source organism: Salisapilia sapeloensis (assembly GCA_023334545.1). Taxonomy (NCBI): domain Eukaryota; phylum Oomycota; class Peronosporomycetes; order Peronosporales; family Salisapiliaceae; genus Salisapilia; species Salisapilia sapeloensis. Next base: position 88,814 of record JAADVB010000001.1, on the reverse strand, counting down.
TCATCTTCCAAGATCTCCCTCTTAACGACCCCAAGCTGCGTCGACCGGACATTTCCCTCGCACAGTACACGTCCTTCTCTCCTCTACCTACGGATAGCTACTAAGACATGTCTAGAACACACTTGGACTGGACGCCTCGCATCGACATTGAAGAAGGTTTGCGCCGCACGATCGAGTACTTTCGCCACTTGGACTTGACCAAGTACACTCGTCCGACGAACCACACAGCCCACACCAGTAGCAATCGTGAACGACGGAGTGCGCCATCGTCTCCTACGCACCATGTGAAACATACAGATTAAGTGCATTGTATCTCTGATAGCCAAAATGCGATTATTTCTTGTTAAGAGCTTAAGCACTACCGTCGGTCTTGGCGGCAGGCAGGCTTTCGATAATGTCTTTCGGAGTATTCGGGCTATCGTCATGCTTCCTCGCTTCTTCCTCTTCCTTTTCTCGTTCCCGACGGATACCGGCAACGCCTTCGCCGCTGCCAATCTTGGCGGCAGGGAATTTAATCAAGACAACGCTCATGTTGTCGCGACTACCTAAGCGGAGGCACACGTCCATGACGTCTTCCGCGATCAAGCCCATGTCGTTCTCACCCTTTTGCATCAAATCACGGACGTGCGCGTTCACGTCGTCATTCGACATGACGTCCCAGATACCGTCGCAAGCGAGGACGAGGAACTCTTCCGACCCATCTCGCTTCTCGATCTTGACCTCTGGCTCAGCTGACACCTGTTGCTCCTCGTCCTTGAGCTCGTCGCTCTGCTTGTACGTAAAGTCGCCAAGAGCACGAGAAACGGCCAAGTCACCGTTCACGCGGTTGCCACGGACCAAGCCACCAGCCTTTTCAATTCGCTGGCGCTCCGTGTCGTTCATTGGTTTGTGGTCGTATGACATGGGTTCCGTCTTTCCGTTCTTCGCCAGGACGCCGCGCGAGTCGCCGGCGTTGGCCACGATGATATGTGTTGGCGTAACGACAGCCGAGATGGCTGTGCACCCGCTCTGGTCCATGCCTTGCTGGACTTGTTCTGAGCGCTTAATGCGCTGGTCCAGGTCCAAGTATGCATCTCGCAACGCTTTTCCGATCTCTTCTGGCGTCGGCGTCTTTCCATCTTTGAATAGCTGATGCGACTCGGCAGTCGCTGCAAAGACTTCGGCAAGGATTTCACACGCCATTTCAGCTGCGTGGGACCCGCCATGGCCGTCACAGACTGCAAAGAGCGAGTAGTCCTTGGGCATATGATTCGCCGGGGACCCTTCGGCAGCAAAGTCAAAGACAGCGACGTGCGCGTCTTCCATGCTCGTGCGCCAGCCTTGCATGGCGGAGATGCCGTAGCTCAGGTCATTACCAGATCCGGTTTCCGTCACTTTCTCTGTGATCGGTGCTGCGAGGAAATTGCCCATCGTCGAGTAGATCTAGGGAGAAGTAGCTCGTCTCCCTGGAAGAAAGTTTGTATAACGTCCACAAAGCAGGCGGGAATTAAAGATGTAAATTAACCAATCAGAGACTGGGTGCATCGTAAAACAAAGGTTTTGGAAAGAATTAGCTGCATGGGATTAGCTGCGCTTCAGAGCTAAGCACCAGCATCGGTACTTGATAATTATCAGTTGTATTGCTTTAGCCTAGTACGATCGCATGCTAAGGTAGAGGAGGAAGAAGACGACGACGACAAAGGCGATGAGGTAGAGCATGTGCCGACTGCCGCCTTGGTCCATCATGATGCCCAGGCGTTTCATCGTCCCACCAAGTAGGCTCTCCGTGCTGTCAAAATCTTTGCCCTGTAGTGAACGTTAGCTGTGTTTCGTGGTGGAGTGTCATGATAGATTACCATGGAATCGAGGTATCGGTTCTGGTCGAGAACTTCCGAATGGATATTGGTCGATAACTGTATTCCAAAAGTCAGCAAGGAGCGCATTCGGTAGTACATAAGCTACACACCTGCTTTAGCTGCCCAATCTGTAGCGAAAGATGACTTATCTGTTCATCATTTTGCTCTTCCAGCATCTTCTTGGCCTGTTCCCCGTTATCCCGTGCTTCATGTGGCTGTACCACACGTTAGTACATTCAGCCTCAAAGTTTGTCACGCTCAGATACATACCTGGATACGGGAGGAGGATCCATTGAAGAGCGCATCCCGTGCGTTGGCGTTGTTCGTGCGACTGCCCATTCGATTATGCATACGATACTTCGAGTTGAGATAAATTTAGGCGATTTCTGTCTCTCTGATGTTTTGAACTGATATTGAATTCTGAGGAAAGTACAATCTAGACCAATCACAAGCTTCCACTTCGGTCCACATCAACCCACAAAAGTGTACATTAAGCCATGTCGGGACGCGGAAGTACCAAGGACAGTAGCAGCTCTCAGGGCGGTCGTAGCGATGCACAGTCCACACCAATGGCCACCTACCATCCCATGGACGCTGTAGTTGTTGAAGGTACTAAAGACAAGATTCGTCTGTCGTCGCCCAACGTCGACGACTTTGGTTGTCGCTTTGATCCGTCTCTACGACATGGCAGCGCACTCGTACGTCTATCTAGATTGATGATCATCTCTATCGATCACATGCCAACGCTTCAAATAGGTTCTTAGATTTGACAAGGAAGGAAATGCATCGATGGAGGAAATGTCACGATTTGAGCTGCTACGAATGACCCAAGAGGCAGCTACGGCAGACCCTGCTGGCTCGACAACTGGAGTTCCGAGTGCACCAAAATCACAGCAATCGAGTCAACGAAGCCGTACTACACAGCAATCATCTTACGCGACGATCTGCGACGTCCAGCGAGTGCATGCTCGAGACATTCGCAAGTTGGACAATGCGTTCTCCGTCTCGAACGAGCCATCGATTGAGCTACGTAACCAAGCGATAATGATTAATGCAGGTACTAGCCTCCAGTGTACTCGGTCGAGAGGTTGGTGATTGACACAAGTGAGTAGACCCGATTCGTGCGATCGTGATGCGGCACTCGTGCTACATGTTCGTTCCGGATGGAGCGGATAGTCTACTACTGTTTTTGAAGGAAAACTTTCGAGACATCATGTCCCAAGATCTACTTGGCAACGTCTCGTACGAGTTTCGAGCGTTGGAAGCAGTATTGGCAACTCTCGGACAATATTTCAAGACGGAGTTTAACAAAATCTCTCCCGTCGTATCGTCAACGTTGGATCGACTCGCGTCCGGTGTGTTTGAAGCTGGGGAATTGGAAGTCATCCGAGGCTTTAAGAACACCATGCGTGAGTTTGAGAGTCAGGTGGATGGCGTCCGACGAGCGTTGATGGACATTCTGGACAATGAAGAGGATCTACGATTGCTGTATCTGACGAAATTGTACAAAGACCCGAACCTCTTGAACGACTTGTGGAGTTTCGATTCGGAGGAAGCCGAGGTTTTGATCGAAAACTACTTGCAAGACATCGTATCGACTCGAACGAAAGCTGCGTTGATGCAACATCGTATCCAAAGTACAGAAAGCCTTGTCATGATGAAGCTCGATAGTGTCCGAAACTATCTTCTCGGGATCGATATCCTGTTTTCCATCATCGCCATCAGTCTTTCCGTCGGCACTTTTGTCGCGGGCATTTTTGGCATGAACCTTTCCTCTGGCGTTGAAGATGCGGATGGGTGGTTCCGAGGAGTCATCATCGGGTCTGTTGCCCTCATGATCGTCATCTCCGTTCTCGGCTACCTGTTTTTCCGACGAAAAGGCGTCTTCCTATAAATAAACATCAACCTTTTGTCCATCTACTGCCTTCGTCCGGTTGAAGTAACGTCGAAGACACACAGATAGAAAATTTTATACACACAAAATTTACACTGGTCCATTCGGCCAAGTGTCGACTTGATCACTCGTTGAAACGTACTCGAGGCGGCATGTCCGACCAAGATGAGGAGCTCACGTCTCCCTTTCAGTCCATCCCGATGAACTTTGTACGGGACGACTCGCCTGTACTGACGGAAGCGTCGGAATACGCTGGATGTAATTTTGACCCCGTGACGAAGGACAATAAGCTACTGTGCATGCGCTTCGATACGGAAGGGAACTCGACTATGACCGAGATGACGAGGCAGGACTTGCTTCAGGAGACGCAGGAGGCTGCCAAGAATATTATAAAGGCCCATCCGACGCCGAATCCCGATGGTGCTGCAGGTGGAGGCAAGTCAAAGGCCGTGCCGTATCGTCGCATGCAGACGATCGACCCAAGTCGTGAAACAATCCTCGATATCCAGGTATGTTGTATAAAATGTAGCTACTATAGCAAGCATTAATGGCCAGGGTAGCGTGTGCATGCTCGAGACATTCGAAAGCTCGACTCGACGTTTTCCTTATCGAACGAACCTGCAGTCATTATTCGACAGCAAGCTATTTTATTCAGTGCAGGTACTTGTTAGATTGATAACAATCATCGGAGTATACGATTCATTGATGGGTGTATAGACCCACTACGAGCGATTATCATGCGCGATTGCTGCATTGTTCTCGTACCGGATGGTGCTGATACTTTGTTATCTACACTGCGAGAACAATTCCGTGAGGCTACTGATAGCGAACGTACGGAAGACGAGTTTTACGAATTTAAGTAAGCTGCTCCTAGTACTCCTTTATACTACTCCTACCAACCTACATTGATGCGTGTAGAGCAATGGAAGCTATCTTGGCAACCTTATCGTCTCACTTTGAAAGTGACTACACGCGCAAGTCTCCGTACATTTCTGAGACATTGGATCGACTTGCTCAAGGTCGTGTCTCGGCTCGGAAGCTCGAACAGTTGCGTATTTTCAAGACGACGATGCGTGAATTCGAGTCTCACATCGACGGTGTGAAGCGAGCGTTGATGACGCTGCTGGATAATGAAGAGGATCTGCGGTTATTATACCTGACCAAGCTAAATGACGATCCGAAGCTCTTGTACAATCTCTGGAGTTTCGATTCCGAGGACGCAGAGATTTTGATTGAAAATTATTTGCAGGACATTGTCTCGACAAGAACGAAGGCTGCATTGCTCCAGCATCGTATCGACACGACCGAAAGTCTAGTTACGATGAAGTTGGACTCGATGCGAAACTACCTTCTCGGAGTCGACATCATCTTCTCTCTCGTGGCCATCAGTCTCTCCATCGGGACATTCGTTACTGGTGCCTTTGGTATGAATCTCAAGTCAGGTCTAGAAGACGCCGACGGGTGGTTCATTGGCGTCATCATTGCATCTCTCGCCATCTTCGTCGTCTTCATGATCTTCGGTGTCCTCTTCTTCAAACGAAAAGGCGTGTTCCTATAGGTTTTAACTAGATAAAGCAGACAAATGATTCTTTATTTCTTGTCGAATTTGACAGCACCAAGTGTAAAGTTCTCACTACCGTTCGCTTCTCCTTTCGCCAGTAACTCTCCGAGCTCTGTGCCGATGAGATGCTGGTTCGAAATCTTAATGTCACGAGCTTTCCTAGGGCGAGCGTTCTTCTTCTTCTGATCGGCCTTGAGACGACGCTTGACCGTACGGCGATTCGCATCCACCTTGGCTTGCGTTGTGAGCCCAGCTTGGACCATCCGACGATCGAACTCGTTCCGGTCCGTCGGCCAGTGACGAAGTGTGTCTTGCCATAACTGTCGAATGTCGTTCGTGCATCCTATACACACGTATCTAAGTATGTACTACCAAATGTGAAAAGCGATAAAAGTACCATGCTTGGTCATGGACATCTTGGGTCCACGTTTGGGAAGGCAGTCCCAACGTTCGCTCGTATAGTTTGGTCGACGCTTCGGGTCTGGGAATGGCTTGTCGAGAGGGAGACGCTCCTTGTCCATCTTTAACGTATATCTGTGTATATGATCGTAAGTGCTTGTAAGATGGAAGATAAAAGAGTATCGTACCTAATCTTCTTCGACACGTTCGGGTCACGCACGGAGGAGACACTGCGAGAAGCAGCGCCGGAAAACGGACCTGGACGACTGCCACTCGAGCTCTATTATCTCCATATAAGTTTATTTTTTATATGCTATTACTGTAAGCACGTACGCGAACAGCGGAGGAGACACGGAACCAATGCTCTCCTAGACGGACGGCATCTCCACGTCGAACTTCCTCCGAAACATCTTTCTCGGTGTGTACAACGTAACATCCAGGCTCAACGATAGCGTTCCCAGATAAATTGACGAGGAAAGGCTTGCCACGAGCGTAGTAGACTTCTCCACCTTGGCTTTCCATGGACTTGATGCATATGATTTCGCCCGAATGACTCAATTCGTTCAAATCTGCTTCAATATTGTGATAACAGTCGTCCAAGTCTTCACTCGGTATACCCTCCGGTATACGATTCAATGCTTTTAAAAGCTGATCGCGGTTCTTAATGTCGTACTTTGCCTGATAAGCATACTTTTGTCCGATCGGACGTATTTTTGGATTATTTTTCAGCCGCTGAACGAACGCTTCATCACTGCGAAGGTTGATCCCAGTGTTCTTGTAGATGTCATCCACCGTCTTAGGTTCATGGTTGGGTACGCTACGTAGATACTTAAGGATATTGTAGATTTTCAGTCCATCATTCATCGACGCATCCACTAGCAGACATCCAATTGAGTACGTTTTGCTACGAGAGAAAAAGAGAATCGTCTACCTTGCGGCACATCTGATCCTTGGGATGGATCCTTTGTCGGGATAATGGCCGGTGCAGCCTCTGCAGCTTGCTGAGACCCGTACGCGAGCTGTCTCCAAGCCATTTACGTCTTCTGACTTTTGTTGTTTTCTTATGTGTTGATTTACTGTCTTTTGTATGTACGAAAGAAAAGAAAAAGAAAGGAAACAAATTGAGATGATATGAAAATTCTAGTTCATCTTTTTATACGAGCTGGTCCAGGTCGACGGGTTTAAATTCGTCTTTACCTTCTTGACGGAAGACGACACCTTGCTCAAACAAAATCCGGTGTCGACCAAAAGCATACACTTGCTGTCCTTCATGACTTCCCTTCGGTACAAACGTGATGTTATGTTGAGCAGCAAGATTTTCAACCACGTCTCGAAGTTCCACTTCCTGCATCTTGACATCCTCCTTGGGTGTCTTATTCTTAGACGGAGCTTCTGTACGAGTAGCAGTTAGCGCCTCAATGTAGCTCGTTGGAGTCTTGGGATTCAATCGGGGCACTACCTCTCGTGGGTTGGCATTTGGCATGGTAGTAAGGTCATGCGCAGCTTCCAGTAGCCTCAGTGCATTCTGAAGTTGGATCAAGACTCTTGGTTGTTTCGCTAGTTCATGTTCTTCAAAAAGCTGTTTCCACCCTCGATACCATAGCGCCAATTCCCCGAGCTCGTAAGAAGAACAGATCCAATCGCGTAGTTTCTTTAGCCACAACGGGAAGAACTCACCTTCTAGCACAGATAGAAACTGCTTTTCAGGAAGATGTTTTCGCCATGCAAGTGTCCACTCGAGCGCATCCAACACTTGGTTCGTCGGGTCAATGACAAACTCACGTTGGAGGCACCGGATGAGCTTTGGAACGACGTATCGATGTGTGAACTCGGCATACGTCTGCTCCGACCACAAGTCTCTCCATGGAGGTAGAACTGGAAAGATGGAATAGTCAGATGGATGCCATTCGTGGAGGGCACTCGCGATGACCATGCGAATGTCAGGCTCGAGAGCGTCCAATTCATCCTGTGTCAGATATGGTCTCCATGGTGCTAGCCACTCATGGATGAGCGATGTGTCTGTTTGAGGACTCCAACTACTGCATGCTTTCTTCAGTTTAGGTAAAATCAACCTTCGAATGAAAGCATTGGCGAATGCGTTCGACAAGTACGGTTGGAACTTTGCAAACAGCATAACAGCAGACTTTGGGTTACTTCGAATGTCCCAACGGACACTTATGCAATGCGACGCTGGTGTCCATAAAGCTTCTTCCAGGATGTGGTTGTATATATCTGCTCCGACGGCGCTCTCTTTTTCGTGAATATGATGCTGGAAGACGCTGCTTTCTGTAAATTGTTCATTCGAGTCCTTGTCGCTCTCTGATTGATACAGCAAAAATACTCGTACGAGACGATACTGTTCCACGACTTTGTCGCAGCCAGTCTCCTCTAGAAGATCAACAGCATTGGTCTGTGATCTCAATACTGGGATGCAAAGAGATGGGACTAGCTGATACAGTTTGTACGCATCGAATTGTTGCGGGAATTTCGTTCGGACATCTTGCAACACAGAGAGCACCGGCTCGACACTTTGACCTGATTCCATCGACTCATCCTCCTGCATAACTTCGAGTGGTGCTAGACGATCCATGATGTCTTGAATGGACGCCTTCCGCACCGATTCCATTTCGATCTGCGATTCGAGTAACTTGGCTTCTTGCCGCATGCTCGAGACATCCTCCTCGTTCTTATCAACCTTTTGTGTAAGGTCCCATATTTTACCTTGCGCGGTGTTCACGACCATGTGAACGTTATAAATAAGTTCATCTCCGAGCTTGGGTCTAGCTTTATCCAGACGTTCTGCATCGACTTCATACGCATCTGATATGTCTGTCAATACACGCGCACTAGGACCTCGCATGTCCACAATCTTTTCCTGTTTATTCATACTACGAGCCTGTTCCTGTATCTCTTTCGCTCGCTTAAAGCGTCTGGGTGATGATACTTTTCTCTTACGCCAGAGAGAACCATTCTCATGGTATCCACCGGAAGAGTGACGCTTGGACGAAAAGTTATCATCCTCTTCAACATCCATGTGGCTTACATCTTCACCTTTCAGCTCTTTCTGAAGCTTTTGATTCTCTCGGCGAGTGCTTGCTTCTTGAAAATCGCCGTATCCGAGACCCATTTGCGCGGGTCGTTGGACGACTTTAATAGTGGAAGAAACACCTTTTTCGTCTTTACCCAGTCGTCCTGTAAATCCCATTTTCGCTAGCATCTTCTTTCCAAAACCTTTTGAGTGTTTCTCCCATTGACCTAGATTCTTCATCTGAGTGGAAGATAGCGCTGGTCCATTATTTGCCTGCTCGCTCTTAGCATTCTGTTGCTTATTGCCATCCGCAGACTGTACAAATGACGGAATCGACTGTCCAGTCATACCAGTCGTGCTCCCTATTCCTCCTCTAGCATTATTGCTGCCATACTGCAAGCCATTGGCACTTGGATTGTCCGAGTCCATAGCTTGCTGGTCGTTTTCAGCCTTAGTGGCACCCAATCCAAGCTTGGAGCCACCAAAGTCTTCATCAATTTCATCAACACTCACCTGCGTCTTTCCTTGTCGAAAAAGGTTTGCAAAATCAGCATTGCTAAGCCCAGCGCGTGGCACTTGTTCTCCACGCTCATCCATCACCAAAAGTTTTGTGTGTTTGTCTATCCACTAAATGCGCTTTAGCATGTTAAATGCGTATTAGCTGATACTTGGTCCATCTTCAAGATGTAGATAATAAGTACATGTACAAGTAAACTACTTGGTAAACTGTTGAAGCTTTCCTTGTTTTGTATGTTATGCATCGCCAATTTGCCACTTTTACATGTAAAAGACGAAGAGAGAGCCTATGAAAGAAGGTGAAAGGATTAACGGTAGCTACCACTGCTCGGGATCGGGTGATCACGGTATCGGCCGTGGTCGCCATAGCCACGAGACCCACCATTACTTGGCGGAGGTCCAGAGCGACCACTTCGAGAGTGACCGTCACGTGGAGCGCTGAAGCGCGTGGAAGAGCGCTCGCTAAACGGAGCCGATCCGCTTCCATGACGACTAGAAGAGCTCGGGGGTTTGCTCGACGGCGGTTCCTTGATCGCCTTCGTCTTAAAGTATCTCAGCGCCTGCGACAGCGTCGGGAGGATAGAGGACTCAATACGACCAAAGAAGCGGAATCCGCCAGGCTTGACTTCCATGTGGCAGCTTCTCGGTGTACTGCGTGCCACAAAGGTAATGGAGAAGCATCCAGGGAACTTGGAGTACAGATGGATGTTGTACGGAATGCGTTTCGGGTCCTCCTTCTTCTGTCTAGTCAAGTCTTCACTAATGTCCTCCACAGTCGCATTCTTAAAGTACTTGTGGTGCACGACTTCATCCACGAGTTCATTCATGGGGTCAATGAAACGCGCAATGAGCTCGTCGATGCTCTCGTACTGCTCATCCTTGATCACGAGCTGCTGACCGAGTCGCGCATCCGACGGTTTGTTCTTCTCCTGGATATCGTAGTGGCGATACACTCGCTCCAGCATCTTCCACGTCAACGTCAAGTGGTCTGTACCGAGGGAACTGGGACGAATGACAACGTCTCCCACTGGCTGCTCTCGCAAGTGTTCGATTGCAACCTTGCAATTAACATTCTGAAAGAGAGGATGAGCGATCTGACGCTTCTTGCGCTTCTTGGACGACTGCACCAGTGGCTGGTCCGGCTGTGGCGTAGCGTTCGGAGCTTGGCCATTCGGACCTGACTTGTCATCAAGCTGCAGCTCATTCACGAGCTTATCTAGGCGTTCCATACTATCGTCAGCGACGCGAGAACTGTTAGCGTAGCGTGGCAACGGGTTGGAAGCGTAAAGGTCTGACACATTCACCAACGACTTCCTATCGCACGCAATCTCTAGCTCGTGCCTTCCTTGTGGATTCGTCTTAATGCTCATGATCTTCGCATGAGCAGTCTGGTTCGCTGGGAAATCGAATGGCTTGATGTCCCACAGGTTGTCCGGTAGGTGTCGACGATGCAAACTAGCACGCATGCCATTCTCAAGACGAACCGAGACAAAGTCTCCAACGATGCGCATGAGTGTCACGGGGATGATCATACCCACTTGGATCGTCTCCTTCGTTTCGCCATTGATAAGCAGGAAAAGCTCTTCTCCTTCCGGAGCCTTATACTTCTCGCGCTTGTCAAAGTACGGGTACCGGAGCTCGCGCTTAATGTACTCGAGTGTCTGCAGCTTTGGTCCTTTCTGCTGCAACTCGAGACGTTGCGCGTATGCAGGGAGGTCTAGTTCGGACAGTGGGTCCTGGATTTCCGCATCGCCTAAGCGCGTATTGGACGACGCATTCAAGTTGCGAATGGCCGAAGCAGATTGGAACATCGTGTCTTCCACAGCATACGAATAGTGGTACGGATCGTACATGTCAATGGTCGAGTTGTTGTTCGCGTCACCACACATTTTAACAGCCATATAGTAGCTCTCTGGATGGATGCGCGTGTCATCCAGAGGATTCAACGGCGAGTCCTTGAGCATATCCCGTTCTCGGATGCGGACAAAGCCAGCACAGTTCCGGTACACAGTGTCGCCGACCATACCGTCCGACAGGAGATCCTGTCGACGCTCGATAAAACCCTTCGCACGGACCTTGGCAAGTACATGAGCTGCCTTAACAGGTCCCAATCCACTCACAAACTGCATCTGGTACGACGTATGCTCGTGGTTCGCAAGCATGTTAATGTCGACACCAAACTTGTTCACGACCTGAACGAACAGTCGCTCGTACGACTTTAGCAGCATATCTCGCACGAGCGAGTGCTGCATCGGGTGTACGTTCAAGTACAGCAGTTCCCGACCACGCATCGGGTCATCAAGGGACACGTTGCCCCATAAAGCACACAGTTCAGACGTTGGATTGCGCAGGTAGCGCCCTAGGCCAACAGCAGCGCGTACAGACTCCGCTTCCTCCGGGAGCTCCCGCTCAGCACGCTTCGAGCGACTGTACATGCTCGGCACATCGTCTTTCACGTATACGAGGTCGAGGTAGTCTGATCCGTCCTCAGCGCCGTATCGAGAGCTGTTGTCTCGTCCGAGTTCTCGACGCAGCACATCCACGAGCTCACCCATGTCCATAGACTTCATGCCGCCCGAGACGTTGATCACAACCACATGCGTACGCCAGTGCTCACTCAGAAAATTGTACAGCTTACTCGTCAACGCTCGTACGTGCTTATCCTCACGCTTTAGAAGACCTTGCGTCTTGTCAATCATCTCTCCGTTCGCATCGAGTGCCACGGCGTGGACCATGGCGTTCGGACCAGATTCGACCCAGATCGACACAACGTACGGGTCGACGCCATCCACAGGTTCATAAGGACGAACGCACAGTCTCTCACGCATGGCATCCGTGCACTTGTTCACGAGGAACTCTCTCGCTTCGACCTGCAGTTCCCGATGGAGCTCTGCCTCAAAGCTCGGGACCATGAACGTCTGCACTGCTTCCTGCAAGATCAAGTGACGCTGCGTCTGCCACTCTTCATCTGCGTCAGCATCGGACACCAAGTAAATGGGTTCAAGCGGATCGAGTAGATCCTGCGCCTTGTCGTTGACAATGCTCAACGACAAGAGACCTTCCTTTTCAGCACGAATGATACGGAGCCACATGTCTCCTCTCTCAAAGATTTCTAGAACCGGCATGCCTTCCAAGTACTGGAAGCCATGACAGTAGTGGAACTCGTCAATCTCTTCCTTACCTTTTGTTGTGGCTTCCGTGTACAAACAAGCGTTTTGGCGATAGAGATCGCGAACGTATTTGCGTACGTTCGGCTCGGCGGCGACTTTCGATGCAGCAACGTGTCGCGCACCTTTCATCACGTCATCTGCGGTCGGGAACGAAGCAGACGTGTGGCTCTGTGCGAATTCACTCGGACTCACTTCTGGCGTCGGAACGTGACGTAGTGTGTCCAACGGTTCCTCTTTGCACTCGACGTTAGCGACGAGGCCGCCCAGGACAGAAGCGTTCATGGAGAAAAGAGGCACGAGCGGGCGTAGACCTTCTTTCGTACAGATCTGGTAAAAGTTACGACGAATGGGACGGTGTCGACCTCCCTTCTGCGCACCCTTGTCTTGTGCATCGAGTGCAAAGAACTCGGACATGTCCTGATACGTCCGTTCACTCGGTTCTTGGATAAGCTCTTCGTAGCATTTGCGAACGAATGCAGACTCCTTTCCAGCTGCAGCATCCACTGCACGCTGGAAGCCGTTGGTGAGAGCTCGACGCTTGCGGTAGAGTTTATCCCACTTGATGTCCAAGTCCTGGATCTGGTACAAGTGCTCCGTGTGGAGTCCTGCTGTCTTCCAATACTCTTTGCAGTACCTTTGAACAAATGGAGGCTCTAGCTTGTCATCGTGATAAAACCCGAGGACGCTGTCAATGGCTGAAATGATTTCGCCACGAGACGCAGCTGCCGCACGCTGGTTTTTCTGCTCCATACTTTTGAGCACATAGTGACCAATCCACTCCGATTCTTCTGCACGTAGCTCAGCGTCCGGGAACTTTCGATCGCCAAAAATGTGCTGATACCGTTCCGGCATATCCTTTTCACGCACTTGTACGACTTCCGATGTCATCATGTGCTCTTTCAAGACACTCGGTTCGAACTGTTGCAACAACGTGTTCTTCTTTGTCGACTTAGGTTGCACTGGTGCAGCTTCCGTCCCTCCACGCGTCGCCTCTAAGAAGCTTTCCATGTCGCCGAACAGCTCTTCGGCTTCACCCATCTCGTATACGGATGGACCTTGCATCGAGGAGGGAAGAGGCTCTGCGCGACGACGGCGGCGTGGACCTTCGCCTTCTTCATCGTCATCCACGATGAATTCGTCAATGTCGTCACTCTCGTACTCGTCGTTTCCGAGGTAGTTATTGGCCTTGTTTCGCGCAGGCTCCTCATCCTCCTCTTCATCGTCCGAGTCGCCAAACATTCTGTAGCTCAAGTCACGTGACATAAGCTGCGCATCCTTTCCTTTCTTTCCTTTTTTACTCGGCACGCGATGATCTTCATCGTCGCTTTCTTCCTCACTGTCGCCTTGCGTCGGACCAGAGTATCCCAGATTCTCTCGCACAAGCATCAGATCGTCTTTATCAATCTCGTCTTCCTTTTGTTTCAAACGACGTAACTTCCTGTCCTTCTTCTTCTTACGACGACGCTTATGACGAGTGCCATCGTCCTCATCGTCACTCTCATCCTCTTCATCGACGACGAAACCGTCGTTCTCGTAGTCATTGTTATCATCGTCATCGTCCTCATCGTCGTCATCTGCGTTATTCCGACGACCTCCGCCATCTTCGTCATCACTTTCAGACGCCATGTCTTCAATGTAGGAAGGTTTCTTGCGCTACATCACAGATTTTAATATTCCACATTCAGATAATAGTGGGCAGGCCGGTGTGATCGGGACTAGGATCACGTCCAGAGCAGATAGAAATGTACCTTTTCGCCTCCTTCATCATCACTGTCGTTGACTACTTTGCTCTTTTTGCTCTTTTTCTGAGAAGTCTTGGTATTCTTTCGTTTCTTTAAGTTTCCTCCAGGTTTGACGGCATCAGATCCCGAGTCGGAATCCGACACCGTCGGCGAATCTGCGCCAAACATTTCTTCATCTATAAGTGACAACAAGGTAAGAAAAATCTAATCTAAAAATGTTCTCGCCCAAGCTGACTCGCATCCAAGTCGATGAACACGAGGTACATGAGAGCTAAAGAAGCTTACCTGACGACATCCTGTACGAATTGCTGTGCCTCAGACCACTACTCTAGATGTGAACGGTATCTAAAGGCCCAAACGTGCGCTTCCGTGGGTTCCCCTCGACGCTCGGCGATCGTTCGTTGGTGGCTCCAATCGCAATATGACCTTTTTTTCCACTACCTTGTTCGGAATATTCCGAACAGCATACTTTAGCCAATATGTTGTCATTTATGTTTCTAACAAGGCGATTTCCCCAACGGCTACTGGGCGGACTTGTATTTCAAATGCATAATTGTAACCCCGCCCGATGCTATAACAAGATGGTAGAGCGAAGATATGATATCTTTCGGCGACTCGTCCTGAGGGACGCTACTTGTCTCGTACATTCTCTTCTAAAGTTTTGGACACTTCCAAGTTGATCATGGCGAAAAGAAAGCAGAGTTTGTATCTCTTCCGAGTGTGGTTTCTACAATGCCTGATCTGCATACCACTCGTACTTCCAGTTGCATTCGGTATGTCTACGTCTTCTTATGCAATTCAGCTTTATATTGAAGTTTGTATATAGCTGAAATAGCTGAAGATGGGTCGCCCAAACTCATGTGGAGTACTAGTCCGTTGGAACCAGCAGAGTTATCGACCCCGGTCGATGAATGGGTCAACGTCCCAGACACGTTTGTGGAGCTATACTTGCCAAATACAGCTATGCTTAGTATTTCGTATGATGTGGCAGTTACTCGTGTGGAGGACTATACATCCAGCTCGTATAGCTCTTCATCAGAAGTTGATGAAGTCAGCTTCCGCGTGACTGTCAATGGTTCACCCTTTCGACAGTCCGCCACTAGTATCGGTGATCGAGAGCCTTGGGTAACGACAGCCAGTGGCTATCTCTTTGTTGAGCTCTTTACCGGTCAACATGAAGTACACTTGCAATGGCGGAAGAGGGGTAATAAAGTCCGTGCTTGGATGATTTCGACGAATATATTCGATGGCTTCGTTGGTGGCCGTAGCCTTGTTGTCTCTGCACAGCATCGCTTTCTATGGTTTACGCAGCCACTGTCCATTGCATCGATAACCAAAGACACGGAAGAATGGATCAAGGTTCATGACATGAGTCTCCACTTTCGTCTTCCAGAATCATCGAGTGTCCGTATCTTCTATCAAGTCCCAGTTCGTCCTCAACTTCTTCAGTCATCACAAGGTTTGTCGAATCTACCCTTCATTCTCATAGTAGTCAAATGGTAGGTGGTAAGGGTCTAACGTACATTTACCATGCACAGAAATGATGGAAATGGATCAGATTGAGAGCGTACTCAAGGTCAATGGCATTGCATATCGGGAAACAGGGTCCTATGCAACACTTGGACGTGACTCCAAATCGACAGTCATCTTAGCTGCGAATGTCATCATGGACTTGGAACCTGGTGATTATAGCCTCATCCTGTATTGGAGATCATTGTCCGGAACGAAAAGAAATTGGTATTCGGCACCAACAGCACTAGATGGATTTGCGATGGGGAGAACGCTCGCTGCTATCGGTCAGCGAACGCTTCATCACGTGTCCGTGTATGACTTAAACAAGTATAGCTCGTCGACGTCGACTGAATGGTCCGATGTTGGCGATTCGGTCGTGCAGTTTACTCTACCCAAAACTTCCCAGGTATTGCTCAAATATATACTACCTATCACTCAGCACGACAACCCGCACATTGCCTATGCAATGGGCAACGATTGGGACCGTATCCAATCTCGACTTGTGGTGGACGGCATCGCCTACGCGCATTTAGCGTCTTTTGTGGACGGAACAGTGAGAGGAATTAAGAATGCTCGAGCTAGTATGGTGCTTCAGCTTCCTGCGGGATCGCACACAGCTCGGCTACAGTGGCAGAACATAGGTGACAGCAAGTGGTCGACAGTTCAACTCGTGACAGAGTACATATCTACCCATGCCTCTGTCTTTCTTGTCGTTGAGCCAGCAAATAATGATCCAAAGATTGTTTGTCCTGATAAAGTGGATGGGTTGGAAGATCAAGTTTTGATGCTTCCAGCCATTGCGATTGAAGACGTTAACGAAGACACCGCGACAGACTATGACGTAATCATCCGACTGTCTGTTGATCACGGTGTCATTTCCTTACCTGCTACAGCAGGAGTCACATTCGTTTCTGGTACTGGTGTACAAAATGAGCAAGTCATTTTCAATGGCCCTCGGACGAGCATCAACAAAGTTCTATCGCAAGTTAGCTACAAGGGCTTCTTGAATTGGTATGGCAATGATGAACTTCACGTGAAGGTTTCGGATCAAGGCAGTACTGGCTTTAGTGCAGCAGTAGTGGATGAAAAGGTGATTGTACTAAATATGTCACCAGTAGATGACCCTCCTCAACTTTTAGTACCAGCAATACAAAATGTAATGACAGGAGAGACTGCGAGTATCTTTGGTGTTAGTGTGCAAGATGTGGACGCGAAGACAGAGATGGGAGATACGATCTACGAGGTACAAATGTACACCATTAATGGTGCATTGTCACTAGTAGCGAATGAGAAGATTGATTTCTTGGAGGGAGAAGGAGACCACGACAGATTTCTCCGGTTTCATGGGATTCTGCAAGATGTGAATGAAGCGCTGTTTGAGATAATGTATACAGCCGAGGATGAACTTTGTACTGGCGTAGGTAGTGATGAAATTGGGGTACGTGTCTTCGATGTTAATCATCCAGAGCAAATTTTACCTGAAGCCAATCGCGTGATCAACGTCCTGCTACAAGATACGAAAAGCTATGATGATAATATTTCTCCCGAGGATTTATCGCTTGATCTACAAAACCTGTTTCTACAAGCTAATTGCTTTGAAAGCAGTGTATCAGTAACTGTTCAAACGATGTCACAGCACGGCCGCATCGACTTTGACCTACTTAACACTGAAGACGGATCACTTGAAATTGCTTACTCTACAAGTGACGACACTTCAACAATAACTTTAAAGGGATCGACTGGTTTGGTAAAACAATCACTCGCAATGGCAACGTACCGGAGAATACCTCCATTCGACGGTCATGACGCAATTTACATGACAGTCGAATGTGGGACAGCCTCTGTATCTACCACCGAAGAGTACAATACACAACTACCTTCATCTCAAGACCCTTTGGATGATGTACCAACGATTAGTACGTTATATCCATCTCATGGAAGAGCAAGTGGCGGTACTAAATTGACAATTGAGGGATCTGGGTTTGGTCAATTTCTCAAAGGAGAGCTGTATTGTCAGGTTGGGCCAGCCAAAGCATCTGTAGCTACGATTCTTTCGAGCACGACACTTGAATGTCACACGCCTAATAGCTTAGCTGACGATGGCAGCTACTTGGTTCCATTGGACACATTCGTTAGCGTCACCGATAGTAGTCGTCGCTTCTACACGAACTTGCTGCGATTCAAGTATGAACCAAATTGGCAAGTACAGGCAATCTCTCCTCAAGCTGGACCCGTCGGTGGCGGGACAATTTTGACCATCACAGGAGTGCTCTTCACCTCGGAGCTGCCATTTGAGTGCGAATTTGGCTCTAGTCGGATCCAAGCGGTAGTCATATCTGAGACTGAGATGACATGCGAAGCTCCTGCTGAGCCCATGTTGGTGCCAGGCGCAGCATCCTTGCGAATAACAACCAATGGGCGGGAGTTTACAGAGCCACAACTGTATACCTATGTACCAGATCCTCTTATCACCGGTTTATCGCCGTCTCACGGCACGACACAAGGCGAATTTGACATATTGTTCCAAGGAGCATACTTGTTCGATACACCGGATATTTATTGCTCTTTTGAAAATTTCGCTACCACAGTAGGTAAGTACATCTCTGAGACTGCTATCCGTTGCAGTGCACCACGTGTTGAAGATGCATTTGGATCGAGCACGTTATCAGTGGGTGCCAAAGTGACACTAGACAAGCGTGAGTATGTGGCGCCTTCGTATACGATCTACTCTCCTCCCACATTGGTCTATTCAAAACCAAATTATGTGCTCGGTATAAACGAAAACCTCATCATCTTTGGCACTGGTTTCCACGACTATAGCTCGCTTAGCTGCCGCTTCATTGGTGATAGTACCGTCCTTAGTCCTGGTTTCTACAGGGATTCGACTAGTGTGCGTTGCCGAGTCCCGTCTTTTGTACGTTTGACTGAATGGATTGAAGTTGACGTTGTGCACAACGGAGAAGAGCAAGAAGCAGGTTCGATAAACGGTCCTCTGCTTCTTCCGTATACTCCGACTCCAGTTGTAGACACTGTGACTCCACTTGTAAGCACAATTGGCATTTCGACATCTGTGCAAGTGACCGGCAGTGAATTTAGCACTTTGCATGTAATTTATTGCGAGTTTATCGGTCTCGGTAGAGTAAAATTGGATATCTTATCGGCTACAACTGGGTTGTGTCAGGTACCTGCATTTTGGTGGCTTTCCAGCGCAGTGACTACAGTGCCACTAGACATCATACTTGTCGGCGCGAGCAGAACCTTGTTAAACGCGATGGATTACAATTTCCTTCAGCCTGTGATCGTCCGTGATGTGGCACCCAGCCTAGGTGTGATGAATACTGCACAAAAGCTTGCCCTGCACACAAATGAGGTAGACTTGAGCGCTATTGAATCTGCTGTAGATATTGAATGCGTTATTGGTGACCATCGCTTACCTGCTACTGTCGTTGATAATCAAAGCGCAAGTTGTGAGGTGCCTCCTATTTCTGATGCAAGCACAATAGAGGTTCATCTCGCGTCCAAGCAATCAGAATTTGTTAATGACTTCACTGCTTATTTCACGCTGATGGAATACGTGCAAATAGCGTCAATTGATCCGTCTAGAGGATCTACTTTGGGCGAGTCAGATATTACTGTTTTTGTGGAGGGAATTGTGCATCGTGGCTTGATGTGTCGCTTTGGATCGAAATTCATTCCAGCTGAAGTTCTCTCTATCAACTCTCTGCAATGCACCTCTCCACCATATACGGCAGACACTGTCGACTTTGCTTTGACTACTCGAGACGAAGTACCTGCGTCATCAAATGTGATCGTGTTTGAGTACTACGATCTTCCCGCTAGTGTAAATGTCATACCGCACTCTCATGTCTTCCATACTCATCATCAGATCCATTTCGAAGCTGCTGAGCTAGCGAACATTGGTATCTTGCAATGTCTTTTTCAACCGAACTTGCCTTCGTCCTTTGAAGAAATGGAAGCCTTGGGCTCGAGGACGACTGATACGAAATGGACGTGTTGTATTCCAAATCAATTAATTTCTGAAATGACCGGTCACGTCAAACTAATTTTCGACGGCATCCAAAGCAATTTGCGAGTACCATTTGATATCATTGATCCTCCAGAGGTTTTTGCACTATCACAATCAGTTGGCTTCGTCACAGGTGGATATGAAGTGAATGTCGCTCTGTCAAAAGTTTACGATGAACCAGAAATTCGATATACTTGTATGATCGGATCTACAGTCGTTGCTGCGTCTGTCGTGGCGGAAAACGCTTCACTTTCATGTAAAGTACCTCCATCTCTTGCGAGTGGAGACGTACGCTTCTCGGTCAGCGCGAACGACCACGACTACTTCTCATCCATCACGTTGAATTCCCGCTACTTTCGGTACCTTTCTACACCAGTTATATACGGTATGCACCCGACAATCGGGTCCATGCACGGTAGAACTCGACTTTTTATTGAAGGATCAGGCTTTACAGAAGAAGTCCCGTTGAGGTGTCTATTCTCCAGTGGTGCTGAATCCCCTATGACATTCGACACCGTTAGTTCAGCTTCGTGTATCGTGCCCCCCTCCGACGGACTTGCAGAAGTATCTGTCGCTCTTGCAGACTATAATGGTGTGTACATGCATAGCGTTGATATTGCGTGGACATACGTAGAACCTATGCAGGTTTCGTCCGTCGAACCTGAGAGCATTCCTGTGGGTTTCTCTGGAAGCGTCATTGTGCACGGAAGGAATTTCCCTGCTCAACATGACGTGTGGTGCTTATTATCCGGATCTAACTATACAGCGAAAGGAGTTACGCGTTCTAGCACGGAAGCGGTGTGCGATCTTCCGGTAAGAGATGAACCCATGCACCCGAAGGAGCATTTAACAATCAGTCTAAACAAGCAGGAGTGGAGTAACGAACTCGTCATTTCAAGGTTAGATCCGCCTACTATCAATAGTGTTTTCCCAGCGCTCTTTTCTTGCATCCACACACAGAATTTGACGATTTATGGAGATCACTTTGACGCTACGATTCCATACAACTGCTTTTTGGGTGACATGGTTGTTCCTGCAGTAGTCTTGGATGCAAACGAAGCGATATGCCATGTGGATACTTTTTCACAATTTAGCTCGATCCGTCTTGTTAGTGTTGATGGTCTTTTGACGTCGAACGATATGCCCATCGGTTGTAGTGAAGAGCCCTTTATCCAGCACATTGCTCCTCCCATAATTTCTACTGAAGGAGGTTCTACACTACACATAACTGTATCAAAAAATTTTCCTGATGCACCGATTCGATGCTGTTTTAACGGCAGCATGTGCTCGAATGCAGAAGCGAACGATAGAGCAAGCATTAAATGCCAAACGCCACCATTGCCAAAGGGGGTTACAACGCTCCAATTGATGTTTGGAAGCGAAGCTACTGGCTTTATTAAGTCGTCAAATGAGTTCATTCGCATCTTCCAGTCTCCTTCAATTACCAGCGTAAAGCCATCAGTATTATATGCAATCGGCGCAGTGCCCTTCATGATCTACGGCAGTAATTTCTTCGATTCACCGAGTATTATCTGTCAACTGTGTAATTTGACCACATGCGTTCAAAGCGAAGCTGAATATCGGTCAGAAGAAGTGATACGGTGTCCTACGAAGTCATTAGAGCTAAGCGGAGTGTTGCACTTAGCAGTGTCTTTCAATGGCGCCGATTTCATGTTTGCAGATTCGCCTGTTGAAATTGTAGCGCGACCAATCGTCCATGAGATATCACCAGTATCTCTGCCATCCTACAATACCCATAATGACATAAAGCTGCACTTTACTGGCGAAGGGTTTGACCCAAGAGTACCTCACAAGTGTCAACTAGAATTTGATACGAGCACTGCTGTCTTCGATGCGACGGTGCAAAGCAGCATTAGCATTTCTTGCCCACTTGTTCGTATGATGGAATCAGGAAGTGCTGTAGTAAGCCTTGTAGCATTACCAGGGGGCACAGTAGCAACATCCAGCAGCTTGATTCCAATCACGTTTAGCCCTACAGAGAAGAGTTGGGATTTGGAATCAGAGCTTTATTTGGACGGCTCAGCTACTTTGTATGTCCACAGCAAGGAGAAAAACTTCGTAGAAAATGATTTCGCTGTATGTTGCTTTGAAGACTTTTCATGTTTCCCCATGGAGACTATTGGAAATCGAAAAGGGGTCTGCAAAACGCCAAACGTGATACCTCCAGGGCCGAATGCCATGACTTTAGCTACGCCTACAGGCAGCTTATACCAAGCTGGAATCCGATACGTGTACGGTAGTGCGCCGGCTGAAGTACATTATGTTTATCCAAAACGTGTTAGCTCCTCTGGTACTTCAAAAGTGTACCTTCATGGCCAAGGTTTTATGCTGTATGGAAAAGTCAATTGTCATTTCGGGTTACATGTCGTCGATGCGATTGCTGAGAGTGATAATGAACTTGCATGTATGGTTCCGAGCCATACGGAATTGCGTTCTTTAGAAGAAACTGCTTCGTTTCAAGTTACGGCTACAAGTATTATGAAAGAAGAAGCTCTTTCTATAAGTTTGCATGCCTCTGACATCACCTACGTGCTAGTACCAACTTTAAAATCTGCTCAAGGAACCTTCACGATATCTTCAAGCTCTAATGCCATCGGAAAGCAAGGAAAATTGGATATTGTGGTATCAGGAGAGAACTTCCTAAAGTTTGATGAAGCTTTATGTCGCGTCGGTGGGTCGTTCGCTTCTGTACAGAGCATCAGTCCTAGCTCAGTTCGTTGTAGCGCTATTTGGTTTGATACTTCCAAGACGCCCGATCTTTCTGTGGCTGTCTCGAACGATGGAAAATTGTTTTCACACGCAGTGGTACCGGCTATACAAACCTTGCGTCAGATCGAAGTTACCAGTCTTACTCCAAATTTCGGCTTTAGAGGATTGCTAGACAAGACGATTTTGCGCACAAACGTTCAATTGGAGAATGACGAAGACCTGGAGTGTATTACTTCAAACTCAGATAATTCCTATGCGGCCATAGCACTTCCAGTATTGATTGTAGGCTCCGATGTTACTTGTGGACTGCCAACGGATATACCAGCTGAGACGGAATCCGTCCTGATCGGCGTTCGATATGGAGGTAGTGAAAGCTCTGGTAGTGGGATTCGCTACCAGCTTCTAGATCCACCACATATCGACTCGGTGACTCCAGAGCATGGCTTTGCTGGTGAGAATGAACCATTGCGCGTAAAAGGCGAGGACTTGGTAGCTTCTTTGGATGCGAAATGTCGCTTCTACCACTTGGACGATAGTGCTACGTACCTCGAAACAGCAGCGACGCTAGAATCATCCCGCTCTGTTGTGTGCAGACAACCGAAAAATTGCCTACCTGGAGATTATCTTTTGTACCTCGCTTTAAATGGATACGATGCTATAAATGCCTCTTTATCCTTCTCTATGCTGACAAAACCCATGATAAACAAGGCATTTCCGTCAGAGGGGGTTGTTGGGCAGTATCAAGTTATCGTGGTTACAGGTGAACACTTCGTTGATGATACGCTTTGCTGTTTTACAAGTAAATGTTCTTCAGCACAAAAGGTCACATCGTCGTCCTTGACTTGCTCTGTCTTTGTACAGACACCAGGACCAAACGAGTTTTCGCTACGATTAAATTCGTCGTCTACGTTGCTTTATACGGCAACACTTTATGGCTTACCTTCACCGATGCTGACGCACTTTTCTCCAAATGTTGTGGATCTTGGAGATACGGCGATGGAAGTATTGGTCGTAGAAGGGTATAACTTTCTCTCGAATCGAAAGGCGTTCTGTCACTTTGGTGGTGAGCTGTTTACAGATGCATCTGCAGTGGATGACATGAATGTAAGATGTGATCTTCCAAACCTGCAGCACTTCACAGCTTCTCCCATTCACGTGTGGATAAGTTTTGAAACAGAAGGAAGTGGTGCTATTGCAACTAATCGACGTTACCTTCATCTTGCTCAAGCGTCGGTTATCGAGAAAGTTGAGCCTGCTTTTGTGTCAACATCTCCAATGGTAGAAGAATCGACAATATTTACGCTTGAGGGTGCTTTCTACGCGGCATATAGATTGAGCTGCAAACTCGAGTGCAGTCATCAAGAATATGAAGGGTCAGTAAGGATGCAGTCAGATGCGAGAGTTTTCTGTGACGTACAGAATGTCTTTAAGCAAGCAACTGGTAGCTGCGGGCTATACTTGATTGCTGACGGAAGTAAAAAAATTAGCAACAGCATACAGTTGAAAGTGATAGACCCAATAACGCTGGATGTAGTTAGTCCACTATCAGGTCCGTCAAGTGGTCAAACGACTCTGACGGTTGAAGGGAATGGCTTCCAGGCGAATGACCAAACCTATTGTCGCTTCAACGACCTGTATATGACCGAGGCTAATGTCTTATCTTCTACACTCCTGACTTGTGTGACCCCACCAGCATACTTGCTCAATTCAACTAGCAATACAGTTAGTGTCTGGGTGCAAAGTGAAGGTTTGTTATCGAAGAAACCGTTGACTTTTCAGTACTACAAGACAGTATCTATCCAAGACGTCCAGCCTCGTTTCGGTCCGCTCGATGCCACGTCGTTGTTGACAGTTTCTGCTCTAAACTTGCTACCGGAACACTCGGTACAATGCATTTTTAATGGAGCAGAAGCAGTTTCTCCAGTTAATGTACGAGATGGAAGCGTAGTATGCCCTACACCGGAGCTGAGCCTTGGAAGCCATTCTGTGGAGCTGTTACTTGGGAACAATGACAGAGTCGTGAATACCCGAGTTTTTTATGAAGCTGTTATGTGGGAAGGTGTCTCTTCTATCGAACCGGTTAAAGGGATGCCAACGCGCTCCATTCCGACAAGAGCTCGAGTTATTGGCAGCAATTTTATCAATTCAGAATCTCTGAGATGCAGGTTTGGCGATGTTGAGACTGATGCGGTGTTCTTATCGCCATCAGAAGTCGAGTGCTCGATACCATTTATGAAACCTGGATTGAAAAAGGTATCTGTGTCCAACAATGGACTAGACTATCCAGCACTGACAGATAACTCGTCTATATCGTACGAAGTGCTACCACAGATCACGCTTGACCACTTTTACCCGTCATCTAGCTTTGATTTGGGTGGAACAATCGTTAATGTGCATGGTGTACTATACAACGATGCTAAAATTGAATGTGCTTTTGGGCACGTTCTGGTACCCGTATCTGTCGTGCACGAGAATCTTCTCCAGTGTGTCGCTCCTGCACAACTTGTTGAGGATACCGTGCGCTTCAGGCTAAAAGTTTACGATACATATATCGATGCTGGGCCTGGATTGTCTTCGATGTTCACCTACGTGCCGACTCCAGTCATCCGACAATTTGCAAACTCTATCGTTACGCACCAACCGCAGGGATTGATCATTCACTTCAAAGGAACAGACCTTAACGTAGAACAAATAACTGGGTGCATTGTAAATTCTATCGTGGGCAAAGTACTTGAACGCACGTATGGACTTTTATCTTGTGAACTACCAGCGTTATCGGTCGGAATCTATTCGGTATCGCTCAAGGTCGTGGGCATGACATTTGACCGAATTAGGATGCATCATCAGATACAGGTTGCTGAGTCGCTCATTATACATCAGGTTGTGCCACAATTGATAGACGAACGTGGAGGGGCTGAAGTAGAAGTCCACGTTGAAAATTTGCACCCACTTGCGAAGACTTTGCAGTGCCGATTTGGACATACTGCCACCACGGAAGCAATAGCTACAGGAGACAATATTTTGTTATGCATTGCTCCTCGATTACCACCCGACACCTATCCTTTCTATTTCAGCCAAGATGGACAAAGTTGGACGCGTTACTTTACAAGTATAGTTGTGTATCCTACTCCAGCTCTTCTCAAGGCAAGCTCGAAATACGATGACGCTCACCAACGCTCCTTGGTGACTATTACTGGAACCAACTTGAGAAATGCTGACGATGATGTACACTGTGTTTTTGGGCAGGAGTTTGTCCGCGCTATCTATAGCGAAGCCACAAAAGTACAATGCATCGCTCCTTCGACAATTGCTCCTCTATCCACTCAGCTGCGGGTTAGTCTCAATGGATTAGAAACGAGTTTGGAATCGTTTCCAGTTACGTTTATTAATCCTATTGCACAGCATGGCGTAAAGGGCAAGGAAAGAATGGAGGTGGAGGTATCTGCCACAGGTAGTTACTTGCACAATTACCAGTCATACCAAGGCGATACAAGTCATCGTAACTTTTCAATCTACGAAGGCGTCGATTCTTCAGCTATTGGTCACTCGGAACTTTGGCATAGTGGCTACCTGCCCATTTGGAGTCAGCTTGAAACCTTTGTGGAATTTATCGACGAAGGTGCAGTTGTACCAGACGCATGTGCAGCGAACATTACAAGTACATCGGCTTTGAGCATTCGAGCATCAAGCTCGCATCATGTTGAGTTTACAGTCTATGGACTTCGTACAGGCATGCAGCTCTTTTGCTTACTTCACAATCAAAGGTCCCCTGGTTTCCTCACATCGGAGCATACTCTGCAGTGCTTGGTGCCATCCATGCCACCTGGACATTATACTCTATCGGTTATATGCAGTGCGGCAAATGATCATGTGATGGATACCTTTCCTATAGAATTTACAAGGGAACCTTCTATCAGGTCTGCATGGCCGACAGTCTTACCTGTTGGACGGGAAGTAAAAGTCAGTATTTATGGAGCATTCTTCCATGTGGATGAGGAAATTAGCTGTCATTTGCAAGGATTCTCAAACGAAGGTAAAGTACGCGTTGTCTCTAGCAAAGAAATGGAATGCATCATACCTTGCGTCAAGAAGCATGGGTCGTATATGCTTCACGTGTACATTTCAACACCATGGACAAATCGCCGTACGCTGTTCTCAAGCGATGTTCGGGTGGTCGATCTATTAAGCGGTTCTGAAATGTTGCCGACTGTCGGGTCTACGCTTGGAGGCTACACGGTTCGATACTGTAGTAACGCAGTGAGCTCCCAAGATTCCTTCACGCTGCAACTTATCCGTGGCAACGATTCAATCGCGATAGAGCAGGAGTTGATGGATGAAAGTGCGATGGCTGTATCTTTCACGGTACCTCCTCTGCAAGCTGGGGTGTACAGCATGTCGATATCTCCGAATGGTCGGGATTTTGTTTTCATTGGAAATGGCTTCTCTATCCATACTCCCCTTCGCTTAAAGAGCGTTCATCCACCTTATGCGATAGCAACACAACTCAATAAGTTTACCATAACAGGAGAGGGGTTCGAGCCGTGGATGGACCTCAAATGCGCCTTCATGTCGAGTCACAACAACCCATCCAGTACCACTCCTGCCGTATATTTCTCTTCTACAGAGCTTGAGTGCAGAATCAAACCACTTTCACCAGGTTATGTAGACTTGACTGTGCTACCAAGCTCTTCACTTTCACCAAGTGATTCCAGTATACTAGTAGAGTTTAAACGAGAAGTAGTTTTCCACAGCGTGTATCCAACAACAGGGACCGTCACAGGCAATACCACGGTCTACGTTTCCGGTCAAGGCTTTTTCGAGTCGTCAGACGTCCAATGCATCTTTGGCAACAGTGTTACCAAAGCACTTGTGCTCAACTCGACGTTGTTGCAGTGCCAAACACCTTCTCATCCTGCTACATCAGTGCCAGTTAAAATTGCCTTTGATCGGGTTCATCTTTTATCAACGACGAAGTACTTTACGTATGTGCCGTTGTTGGAGATTCACAAGGTATGGGAAGAACTTGATGAAGAAGTTAATTTAGCACGAGCTTTTATTGCATTTAGAGACGAAATAGCCAGCTCTGCTGGCCCTTTTAAGTGTGAATTTACAGGTGTGGAAACAGAGAATAAATTGGTGTCTGATCTTACATTCGAGAGTAACCAAAATGAGGCAAGCTGTTTTGTACCCGTAGAAGCGTCAGCAGGACTACTAATGATTCAAGTGACGAGTCCAGATCGCGAAAACAGTTCGAACGCTGTTCTCTTTGATCATGTCCCATCCTACAGAATTACGCATGTAGAGCAAGAGCGTGATTCTGTTCGTGGTGGATATCAAATTGCAGTTTATGGAGACAATTTCCCTGATAGTATTGTTCGATGTGTATTTGATGAAAAGGAGGCGGCAGGTGAGAGATTGTCTAGAAATTTGATCAGTTGCTTCATGCCGTATGAATGGTATCGTGTTCAAGTCGGAATTAGCCTTCATTTTGGAGCCTACAAAATTAACGGAGCATCAGGTAAGCATCTCGTCGTATTGCCTGTTGTTGCGGAAGCATTGTCAGTAAATCCAACCATTGGCTGGACTATTGGAGAGACGAACGTACAGGTTGAATTGTTTCGCGCCAACATGACAAAGGCGTTTAAATGTCAGTTTGGCACGTACGTTGTCCATGCTGAAAGCGTGGGTAGCACTGCACTTAACTGCAAAGCACCTGCTAGTACACTACCACATGAAGAAGCGTTTACAGTTCTTGAAGATGGCATACCAGTGCGGTCGGCACAGAGCTTGCAATATCGGTATATTGAGCCACCGAAAATTACAATGATGGAACCAAGCATTGGTCCTGTGAGTGGCGGTACGTTGCTTACTCTGAAAGGAGATTTCAGCGAGCTCCTCAACCAAAAAGTGTCACTGTACTGCGATTTTAATGGAGATCTATCTCTTCTATCGATATCGAAGGACAAAGGCACGTGCAAAACTCCGCCAGGTAAACAAGCAGGCAACGTACCGGTTCATATTCTTCTATCATCGTCAACGACAATTCCTATCGGGCAAACCTTTCAGTATGTCTTAGACCCAGCTATTACCGACTTTCATCCAAAAGAAGTTCACAGTTATCGCGAACAGGTTCTATCGATTATAGGCGTCAATTTTTACAATGTGAAAAATGTTCACTGTACCTTTGGCCAAAAGCTTTATAAAGGCCAGGTTATATATGTCAATTCCACACTGATACAATGCAAAACACCAATGCTGAGTGCTGGAGTTGTACAGGTTGCTGTAACTTTTTCAGAAACTGGCATCTACCTCCTTCCGAAACCAATCATCGTTGCGGCTCCCCCGCTTATCAGAAATGTAAGTCCGCTGATAGATGAAATACCGGGAGGATCCATTATTCACTTTAGTGGTGACCATTTACGGCCTCTCGGAGAGATCTACTGTTTGTTTGATACTGTCGTATCTGATGCATATCTGCAAAATAATAGTATAGGTTGCATCGTACCGCCACTTACTGAAGTGGAAACCGATAAATATGTGGTAAACCTTTCGCTCATGGAAGCAGCTACAAAGTATGGAAATGTCAGTTTCCCATTCACCTTTGTCCATTCTGTCGATGTCATCTCAGCGACTGTAGGAAGAAGCGACGATGAAACAAACTCGCTTGTACTATGCGGCTCTCTGCCTGACACTGTTCTTTATGCCAAAGTTGTGGAACAACGAAAGGATGTGGAGAACGGTGTGACTGTAAAAGAGACCTATCGAGAGGGCACGTGTGCTACTTTTAATGGACTAAACCCAGACATCGATTGCAGTGTGGACTGTGCTGTATATGTCTCTGTGAATGGACAAAAGTATCGCTTTACTGGGAGGACACTTCAGTTTTCTTTAAACGATGTAGCACTAAGTATTTCACCAACATTTGCTTCGTATAAAGGAGGCGACATTGTCACGATATCAGGTTCTGATTTCACCAGCTCCATCCAGTACTACTGTGCATTTGGAAATAGTGAGCCTGTGAAGGCAAAAGTCACCTCTCGAGAATCAATGACTTGTACAACTCCCCGTCATCCAGATGCAGAAACGCATATGAAAGTTCTTGCTGACAGTTCGGATGCTACTGTATCCACGAGTCTAGTTGGAAAGTTTTCGTTTGCTTTCATTGGTAGCCTGGAACTTCACGGTATATCTCCTACCGCCGGGTATGAAACAGGAGGTACACAAGTAGAGGTGAGAGGCCGTGGTTTCGTCAATCACCATTCACTTACTTGTTCGTTCGATGACAAAACCGCTCAAGCGCATTTCGTTAATCCAACAATGGTAATTTGCACCAGTCCTACCATGATGGATAGAAGAGATAGAATGGCAGTTCTAAAAGTTAGTTTGGGTCATATTCATGCAAAAGACGATGTTGGTACATACTTCCAGTTCGTACAACTGCCTGTTTTCGAAGATGCGGCGCCACTTGCTGGAGCATACGATACGGATCATTTAATCCACATTAAGGGAAGAAACTTTTCATCGTCATTGCCAATGTACTGCCAATTGGTAGATGGTATGGAACCACGAGAGGTTTCAATTATTTCAACTTCCTTCATGTCTTGCCCCGTACATGTTCAAAGCAGGGACAGTATTTCTCCTCCAAGAAGACTCTATTCTTTAAATGTTTGGGCAAAGGGACATGGTCCGTATTCGACAGGGTTCACATTTGAAGCTTTTACGCCTCCGATTTTGCTCAGCATAAGGCCATCAAATGTTATTATGGGCAAAAACACAGCAATCTCCATTAAAATGGCGGAGTCTGAGCTCATATCTGGGCTGAAATGCTACTTTAATACATTGGAAAGTCTATCTGTTGCGAGCTACATTGCTGAAGATGAAGTGAAATGCTCTGTGCCGACAGTAGCAGGTGTACAGCCACTAATAATCTCGGTCGGACTATCATACCAAGGAGAAAGTCTATCGTCTAACACGATCGATATTCGAATGGTAGAATTACCTGAGATACACAGCATTGAGCCCAGTATCGGTCCTACAACGATTTCATGGAGCTCTAGGCAGCACTTAATTGACTCTGCGAATGACATTGCTGTTATCCACGGAAAGGGTTTTACGACAGGATACACAGTGTCTTGTGCTTTTGGTGATCAAAGAAGTCAAGGTCGAGTTGAGCATAGTCATCGAGTTCATTGTCCGATCCCCTCCAGCCCGATTGCAGGGAATGTGTCCGTGTCAATTGGTTTTAATGATGAAGACTTCATTTCTTCTCCTATGCCTTATACGTACGTGGACAACTTACTTGTTCACAGTGTAACTCCATCGAATGGCCCAATTCGTGGTGGAACCGTCGTACTTGTAGAAGCGGAAGTGTTGGACATGAGCGAAACAATCGTTTGCTATTTTGGAGAGAGTCGTAGCCTTCAGTATGCAACTGTGCATACTGAGCACCAAGTCAGCTGCGTTACGCCCATGGTAATGACACCAGGAACCGTGGATGTGCGCGTCGAATCTGTCGAGCGCAGGATTTTTGGTGACAAAGTGGGTAGTTTTCAGTTTACAAACAACATGAAAATTGAAAGAGTATGGCCACGAGCTACCTTTGAGCACATGGCAACACTTCTCGATGTATATGGTGATGGATTTTTGCCATCGGAGATCTTATCGTGTCGATTTGTATCCCTGACGGGCGATACGGAGGCAACAACGAAAGCCATTTGGGCATCGACTACTCATGTAAAGTGTTATACTTCGAAGGATTTGTCGTCCAACGACAACGTACTCGTCGATGTTTCGAATAACTTGGTAGATTTTACTAGTTTTCCTGAAGATCAACAGATTGATGTCGTAGCTCCATTTGATATCACCAGCGTACACCCTAAGTCTGGTGGATATAGAGGAAATACGGAAGTGCGAGTAGGAGGGAAGGGATTTGCTCAAGTAAGTCAGATATGGTGCAGGTTTGGTGCCCAGGGTGACGTTATATTTGCTTATATGGTATCACCCACTGAGCTGTTGTGTACGACTCCTCCCTACAAAGAGCGTGTAGCGAAGGAACTTGCAGATCTTGAATTATCTGTAAATGGGCGCGATTTTTTGTCCACAGGTATTGTATTTAAGTACGTGCCTGATCCCATCATTACGCTGGTAAACCCTGTCAAGGCTCCTATTGACGAAGCTGCGACTATCTACGTTGAAGGAAACAGCTTTTACGATGAAATGGCTTGGTGTCGGTTTGGTACTACGCTTGTCCGTGCATTAGTGCATTCGAAGACTTCACTTAGCTGTGTATCTCCTCTTTCATCTCGAAGCGGCACAGTTTCTCTCGAAGTGTCGATGAACGACGGGGTAGACTTTACGGAAAGTGGTTTTGAGTTTTATTATACAGATGCAGTGGAAGCAATAAGCTTATCGCCGCTTTTGAGCCCTGTCCGAGGTGGTACGCTTCTTTACATTTATGGATCCAACTTTTATCAGTCCAAGTATTCCAAATGCTGTTTCGGCACATACGACTATTGCTCCGTTGCGACAGTACACTCCGATACGGAGATTCATTGCATGTCCCTGTCAGCACCGCAATTGAGCCAAGTGAGTGTTACGACGGTGTCGACTTCTGTGCCAGTCTTTATTACACTGAATGACAGAAACTTCGTCCACCTACCAGTAGTGTTTGACTACCATTCAGAGCTATCATTGATCAGCTCCATTCCATCATTAGGAGATATGAACGGAGGCACAAGCGTATACATCGTTGGAAACTACTTTAGAGACACAGATCGCCTAAAATGTCGCTTTGAAGAAACAATTGTGCCAGCGACGTACATTAACGAAACAGCGATAGAATGCATAGCGCCACGATCACTCAATCGAGAGATAAGTATAAGTGTGACTCTCAACGGAGTTGACTTCTCGCTGGACAGTATTAAGTTCACGTACATTGAGATACCCACCATGTGCAAGCTCAATCCTCCACACGGTGTTTTGACTGGTGGGACACGCACCCGGATTATTGGTAAAGCTTTCGAACCGGGTACCGATTTGTCTTGCGTCGTGGAGGCTCCAGACGGTGAAGATCATGTGATTCCACTCGCTGATGTCAGTTTTGAAGGCGGCGACTGTATCCTTCCTTCTTCCAACGTTCCTGGCAGAGCAAAGGTCTCTTTGATGCTAAGTGGTATACAAGCGACAAACCTTCAAACATTAGATTTTGAGTACGACCGCACGGCTAAGCTGTATGACATCATTCCAAAGAATGTAGATACCCGTGGTGGGAGCAACCTCCAACTTATAGGTGAGCATTTTGTCCCGTCCGATGGATTGGAATGTTGCCTTAGCTTTCGAACTTTCAAAGACACTGAAAGCTGTACGAAAGCTCTTTATGTTAGTGACACCATCATCACGTGTGTAGCACCACCCTTCGAGCATATTGGTATTGTGCAGGTGACAACGAAGGTTGATGGCGTTTATCAAACGACCGACAAGATTGAATTTGTTGTATACGGTCCATTGGAGGTGTTTTCAGTTCATCCTTCTTCTGGGACGCAGTTAGGAGGTACACAAGTTACGGTTATTGGGCAGAACTTCCACGATACTCCCTTACTTGGATGCTGCTTTGGAAATAAGCAGACGATGGCAACGCTACTTAACGCTTCAGCTGTAACGTGCACGGCGCCAGCGTACTCTCCTACAATTGTGCATTTACGAGTCACTACCAACGGAAGAGATTGCAACAATGCAGCTCCTGCAGTAAACTTTGCCTTTGATCCACATCCTGACGTACTAAGCATGCAGCCAACAGCCGGTAGCGTCAGAGGTGGAACCGTGGTGCGAGTACATGGCATGAACTTCAAAGCAAATACAACGAAATGCTACTTTGGGTCGACAGAAGCAAGTCATTCCGAGGTGATAAGCGAAACTGTTATCAATTGCCAACCACCGCCATCGCCATTTCCTTCTGTCGCTAAAGTGACGGCATCCAATAATGGCCTGGACATGTCAACTACAGCGCTGGCGTACAGCTACACTGCAGCGATAGAAGTTGTGGGATTGTCACATCAAGATCAACCAGCATTTAAAGGAGCTATTATAGAGCTGACTACTCGAAATGCAATGGATCAAGGTCATCTGACGTGTTGGTTTGATAAGACACCAACAAAGGGGTATTACATTACCTCTGAACAGGTTCAGTGCGAGGTGCCAGACATACGACTTGGTGCTATTCAGGTATTCTTATCTGACAATGAGGAGAACTTATCGAGCAGCTTCGCTGTAGTGAAAATTCAATCTTCACCAACCATCACGGTGACATCAGCCCTACAAGGATCTATTGCAGGTGGAACTTCTGTGACGAT
Organism: Salisapilia sapeloensis; assembly: GCA_023334545.1. Taxonomy (NCBI): domain Eukaryota; phylum Oomycota; class Peronosporomycetes; order Peronosporales; family Salisapiliaceae; genus Salisapilia; species Salisapilia sapeloensis. The sequence goes on along the minus strand of JAADVB010000001.1, from coordinate 55,052 downwards.
GACAGGAACAAGACTTCATCTGATCACTCATTGTAAATTTGGTGACAAGTTGGTGACGGTTTTACATCTCAAGAACGCAGAATTTGTCCATTGTATATCGCCTTCTCAATCGGTTGCAAGGTCTATGAGACTCCAGTTTCTATCGCATGGGAATGTATTGCCAGATGCGGAATGCGATTTTCTCTACACTTCGAACTTGGTGCACGTGGATGAGAATGTGGGCGATCCAGAGCTTGCAGAAGGTGCCGGATTACCTCTACCCGTGTTACTTGAGATCAATCCTGCCGTAATGTCTTCCATGGGGGGTGCACTTATCGAAGTAAATGGTGATGGCTTTAGGGATTTCATGGGCTTGTCTTGCAAATTTGGAGACGTGACTGTGAAGGGTGACTACATCAACTCGACGCGCATATTGTGTCGTGCGCCTCGCTTACAATCAGGTGTGGCTTTAGTTCAGGTATCCAACGACGGAGCTATGTTTTCAGAGTCATCAGAGGAGATACGCATTTATTCAGATGCTTACGTTGAAAGTATATCGCCAACGCTAGGTCCAGCTGATGGCGGTACCATTGTAACTGTTCATGGTAGGTACTTTCCTAATGATGAGAGACTTCGGTGTAACTTTGGTTTGAGTGGCTTCATGCCTCTCCTAAAGTATGTAAACTCAACGGAAATCTTGTGTTTGTCTCCGCAGCAACGTGATGAGACTACTACGGTGGTGGTGTCAGTTTCATTAGAGGATGAAAAGCCAACGATAAATTCAGTCTACTTTACGTACATTGCACCAATTGACATTGCGTCGATCACGCCAACGCGAGGTCCAATGTCAGGTCGTACTACCGTGCTTATCCGCGGATATGACTTTGATATTCCAGACAACCAAATCGAATGCCACTTTGGAAACAAGACAAGTACAGGGAGAATCATTGATTCGACACTGGTGACTTGTGAGACGCCAGCTATGACGTCGTCTGGTAAATACTTAGTTCGGATCTCGAAGGATGGACAAGACGTAAGTCGATCGCAACTCTATTTTGAATACGACGCGCCGATTCGAATAACTGGCATTTCACCTTCCATCGGACCGGCTCAATATGCAGACACGCTCGTGACAATACACGGCCATGGGTTTGTTGACGGAAGAGACCTATCATGCTACTTTGGAGATTTATGGGCACAAGCAACGTGGGAAGATCTCACTACCATTTCTTGCGTTGCTCCACCTCAAGCTCTTGGACAAGTCTACCTGCGAGTGTCAAATAACCGCGTCGACAAATCCAAGGACTTTGCCGTATACACATACGTAAATGACATCGGCTTAGACTCTATTACACCTACAATGGGCTTAACGTCAGGAGGGAATCCAGTTATTGTTCGTGGTAGTAACTTTTTGAACCAAACTACTACGATGTGTCGCTTCGGAGAAACCAAAGTCCACGCAACTGTCCTTACAAGGAATGTGCTTGTTTGTGTAGTCCCTCGCCATTTCGAGAGCTTTGCTCGTACGAGTGGAAGAGTACCATTTGAAGTTAGTAGGAACGATCGCGACTATACTGTCAGTGGTCTCACCTACACGTACTTCCAGGAATGTCCACTTGGTAGTTATTGCTCTTACGGAAATATTGCTCCGTGTCCGAATGCAACACGTTGTGATAGCTATGGATCAGGAAACTTTTCTATGTGTGAGCCAGGTACCTTTCAGCCGAGATCAAGTCAAACAGATTGTGTCAGATGTCCAGTCGGGTACATGTGTCCAGAGTTTGGCATGAATAAACCTCTCCTGTGTCCTCCAGGCATGATTTGTGACACTCAAGGCCTCCCAGAACCGATTAAACGATGCCCATCAGGGCACTATTGTCGGGAAGGAACAAAGAGCGGTGAAATTACGGACTTTATTACTCATACGGAATACTCAGTAGACAATGAAACACAGAAGGCCTCTTTCATCGAGTCCTCTCGAGAGTGGAGTATGATCAAAAGATCTGCTCCAGAGCTGGGAAGTCGACGACTGCTTCATCCTCCAAGTGAATTCGACTGCGACTCACGCCTTTGTATGGAAGATAGTCCGCTATTGTTGGCCGAGCGTCCTTACTCGTGCCCAGTAGGGTATTACTGCCAACGCGGTTCAATCCAGCAACAATCAGAGCTTTTCAATTTTAGCACACCACAGAAATGCTATGAAGGCTTCTTTTGCTCACGAGGATCGACATCTCCAGAAGGAGAGGGCCCGTGTCCAACTGGACATTACTGTCCAACTGACACGGATGCTGTTGTCTGTCCTGCAGGCTCATTTTGTCCTGGTGTCGGCAATATTCGTCCGAGAGAGTGCTTACCAGGTACATTTAATCCCTCCCAGCAAGCGTCCAACTGCACACTATGCCCAACAGGGCACATTTGTCCAGACAAAGCAATGCTATCGCCAATTCAATGTCCTGCTGGCTTCGTTTGCATATCAACTGGTCTGTCCGCTCCCGTTTTGCTGTGTCCAGCGGGGTATATATGCTCCGAAGGGACTCGCACGCTTGATCCCTCTAGTGTCGATCCATACCGACCTCGACCGTGTCCGAAAGGAACGTTCTGCCTTGGGGGTGTAGCTAAGAATACGACCATGGAATGGATACCAAGTAATCAGTACGGTGCGGTATCTCCACAAATATGCACTGAGGGGACCTATTGTGATGAAGCAAGTCGCAGTGTCGTAGGCACCGGCGAGTGTTTCCCAGGCCATTACTGTCCTCCAGGCTCTAGTGTTCCCACCCAAGCTCCTGTTGGCAATTTCGCTGGATCCACTGGTTTAGTTGCATCTACAATGTGCTTCCCAGGAACGTATACGCCATTGAAAGGGACCGTGAAATGCCTTCTGTGTCCTGCAGGTCATACATGTCCTAGCTATGGTACATACATCCCGTCGATATGTCCTATAGGTCACTATCGCTCACTCGCTGACAGTACCACATGCCGTCGTTGCCCAGAGGGTACATGGTCTTCGGGAACTAGTCTCACGGACATATCTCAATGTGAACCCTGCCCAGAAGGTCGGGTATGCGGCAGCTCCGCCATGGCAACCATATCTTCGAGCGTGCCGTGTGCAACAGGATACGTCTGTGGCGAAGGAACGAATCGCATGAGTCAATTTCAACACCTCTGTCCTGCAGGCCACTACTGTGGTGAATCTACAAAGATGTCTGATCAGTATGATAATGACTGCGAGCCTGGCAGTATATGCTCTAGAGGTACGACTTTTCAAGAAAAGAATCGAAACAAGTGTCCAGAAGGCAAATACTGTCCATTTGGGACAGCTAGTGTTCGCAGCACGTACACTGAATGCCCTCGCAATACATGGTCTATGGCGGGAAACGACGAGGTAGTGGACTGTAGCATTCGTCCTGTAGCCATTTGTGACAAGCAGCCGACAAAGCAGTATTATCCACAGTTCAGCTACTTTTTCCAAGAGGAAAAAATTGTTCTAGATTCTACGGCGGAAGCCGATCGGACTGGAGAGCTGCAGGTAGTGGACGTCATTAACCCGGTCAACCAGTCAGCGTCGGTTGGGTTTTGGACGAATGACACGCTTGACACTATTCGTGCATGTCCAAGCATCGGAAGTGTGGAAGGCGGCATGCTTATTACAGTAATTGGAAGGAACTTTCAAAACACGGGTCGCTTAGTCTGTAGCTTTGGGTTACCTTTTTCATCTCACCATGAAAAAGCGCCTGGTGTCTACGTGAGCACAACTCGCGTGATGTGCCGAGTACCGCCTTATGTAGGAAACTTGAGTAAGAACCCTGCTCTGTTCAAGAAAGTTATCCACGTCCGTGTATCGAACTACGGTGTCTACTATTCAACTACCTTTGCACACTTCAGCTATGTAGCAGCAAGTGTATACCAAAAGTACGATGAAAGGTCCTTGATAAAGACATGTCTTCCCGTGAAAGCGGAAGAAGAAGGCTTTCGACCAAATGACAAGGCTTGGTTCGCATTAAATGGTCTATCGAAGGCGACACTATCCTTCGACTTTCGGCACGTGCCACCAGAAATGGTGTATAACGAGCATTTTAAAGTAGCTATCTTTGTGAAAAACAGTACATGCGAATATCAGCAATGTGATGCACAAGGTGTGATTCAGCCAAGTGGAGAAAACATTGAAACATCTCCGTGTAAACTTCCAGTCGAAATGCCACCATGGTTCGCATCGGAGAAAGTTGACAAGCACGATTTACTCAACGTCACGCTCTTCGCCTTGGAAGACGTCATTTTTAAAGTCGAAGTACATCTCCTATATGGAATATACACAGCCTCTGCTCCGCTGTTCGTCAACAGTACGGTTGTTCGAACGAAGACCCCTGTACGGACGAATGTCACGCAAGGCATTGATGCTGATCGTCGCCCGCTTTCTAGGTCTGTCTCATTTGAAGGAACTCTGGTACCACGAGAGTACTCTTACTTGCTCGTGTATAAGCGTGAAGATGAAGACTATACTTCGCCTCCACTCAACATGCCACCAAAGTACAAAGATTTCGAGCGCGGGCGAGTGCTGCTTAGTCACAACGTGAGCGAAGAACGTGACGACATTCCGCTTGTGAAAGATGCTCGTGATAAAGTCAAGACAGATGCAACGTACTGGGTCATGCCGTACGGATCGGCCGAGATAACATATGCAATGGTTCAAAAGTACCGCGAAACCTTTCACGAGATGCACTCAAGTGACGCTTCGACAGGTCAGTACGAGTTCGAGTTCGACCGAATGCTTCTTGCCTACTTGCCTTTCCTGTCGAACTGTATGCAGTACGACTCGTACGTCCCGCTCTTTGACTTGTTGGAGAGTGATCAGTGCGAGCTTCCGTCTATGACGTCGGAAACTGGAGAGTATGGGCGTAATTGGGAGCGACGCAAGTATCCGCCTCTACCAAATCAGGATGATATTCAACCTGTTGGTCCGTTAGATATTGGTAAATATCCCATTGCAGATATGTGCTTGCGAACCCTCCAGTGTCATTACGAAGAGAATCTACCTTTTGCAGATGTCGCCCCTCGATGGTTTGAGCAGTCGAAAGGCACTGTTCTCTTTTCACTCTTTCGTGAGCCTGGTACGTTAGCCGACTACTTGCGTGGTGGAGCGTATTATGCAGACATGATTGATGAAATGGGTGTTGACTATTTCATACCAGTGGTCGTAAATAACGACGCAGCGCAAGAAATAATCGGAGGCTGCTCCATTCTCTGTTTCCCACGAACGATCACGCTCGATATATCGTACTATCAGCTAGATAAGAACTTGAAAAGGATTATTTCGGCACAACTAGTGTATAAAGACTATGACCGTGACTCAACCAACACAGCCTACGAGTTTAAAGTCAACTACCATGCGCTAGGTTACCGCGACCTAATTGTCCAGTTTGCCTTTAAAAAGCATGTCTATGTGATGCTCTTCTTTGTACTTGGAAGTGGCATGGCAGTGACTGCATTTATCTTTTGGGCTTTAGTGCGCATCACCACACTGCTTGAATCGCCTCCGAGATTCCGATTTTGGTCCTTGCTAGCTCTTATAGCACCACAGCCTGCACTAGGTGTCGTATTAGCATGCGGACCAATTTTCGCCGTCATCATGTGCTTTTACGTTTTGCTCGATGGTGATAAATACGAGCAGCTGAAGCCAGAAACAGGGTACTGGCTATTGGACACACTGAAGAGGCACTACATTGACGACAAGCTAGATCCTGACGAAGTTCAGGGCACAAGAAAAGGTCGCATTGGCTTTTGTTTCTTTGTTCTCGGACTGTTTCTGATATTTCAAGGAGCATGGATCTTCATACCGAAATCGATTTCTTTCTCAGAGAAGCTCATTTACGAGACTGCTGATCGAGAAGGCTATCATCGAAGCACGTGGTGGCCAACGCAGTGGAAACGCGCCAAGTTCATACTGATGTCGATCCTCCTTGGCATCTTCCTCGCCTTTTTGCTAGAGTTTTCGTTCTGGAGTGAATTCTCGAGCTACATGTTCTACGTTATCGTTAGTTTGGAGTTCTTCAATAACTACATGGAAGGGTGGATTGAAGGTCAACTTAAGGAAGTATTATTGGTCGCGCCTCTTGTTTCAGCTCTGAGCTTAGTCAGTGGTCTGATGACATTTGGTGCATCTGACTTTCTGGACTTTGTGATGGGAAACACACTTGATTTTGGTCTTATACTACTTACCAACGTCTACCAAGACACAGCATTTGAAGCGATAGCAGACTTTGTTGAATCCATCTTCAGCTACTTTAAAGACAAATTTATAGCTGGATGGAAGTCTTTCGTCAAACTGTTCAAGGTGGTGATGAGGTCAAAGGCGAAAGAGGAATCTCAGAAAGTAGAGGCAGAGAAGAAGGAAGAGGAAAAAGAGGAAGAAAGTGCCGAGACTGTTGAACCGATCATTGGCTTTTACTCAGGCATGAGCATGAATCGTCTGGCAATGTTCTACCAAGTCGTACCGATTCTGTTAATGCGATACTTTCGGGAAGAGCTCAAACTCCCAGACTTTTATGGTATCCGCGAAAAGGATTTGGACATCTACTTGTGGTACGCTATCATCATCCTTCTGTTCAATCTCGTAACAGAGATCTTCGTGCTCAATGTCGTAGAGCTTTTCCAAGGTTGGAAGATATATGATTATCTGGTTTACTGCCGATACCGTTTCTTACAGCGAGAGCATCGATGGAAAGGCTTTGAAGTCCATCTGGATGAGTGTATTGACGAGAGTCTTCGTACCTTGGACCAAATGTGTTTCTCTTCTCAATTCTTCATGATGTGCACCATTCACATTACCGGTGTCTTTTTCGTCGTTGTGGCAATCGAGATTATGGCGCGCGCAGAGCATAATATGTTTGGCGACCGGGCAACACCATTGCTTTTCCTATACGTAGTCTGTTGTGCTCTATTCGTACGTTGGCTATCAATCTTCCTTGCAGGTAGGTTCGACTTGTGGAAAATTAAGCACGAGAATACCGCATGGCTTTCTCCGCCAGAGGAAGATGATGACCCATTCGGAGTACCTGGATGGGACGAACTGGAAAAGATAAAGGGTGCATCTCAAGATGAATACTTGATGAATCAACGCATTACGTCCGAAACGTTCCGTCACAAGTTCTTGGAGTACAACCGCTCTTGGATTGTGGATCAGCTGCCGTCCATCCTAACACCACGGACGCTAAGGCGAGCTCGGCCGTATCTACTAACTCAGTTTGCCAAAATCCTTGATAGTCTAAATCCTCAAATATCTGACGATGAAGAAGAGGACGATGGCAAGCCTGTCTTTGGACCTGTCACGCTTTCTTCGTCATCTCGGATGATTGCTCGAATGTGGCTAGCAAGAGCACGACGAAGGTTACGTCTACGTTCAGCCGTTCAGCCGATTATCCAGCAAGCACGAAAAGCTGAATGCGAGATGTGTCTAAGCCGTCGCCAACTACAGGTAGAGATGGAAACGCCATTGGAAGTCCTTGGTGATAGATTCGAGGCACAGTCTTTGGCGGAAGAGTTCGATGTCGTTGGATGGAAAGAATACTTCCAGAAGCACCAGCGATTCAAAACGCTTTGCTTAAATTGTATTATCCATCTAAAGAATACAGGTGAAAATAGCAAGGGCATTTTTGCTCCTGTTTCAGAAGCTCCACCGCCAGCAGATGATGCATTTGAAGAGGGTGAGCGACTTAGTGCAGCTTCACGTGCGATCTTGCAAAAGTGGTATCGCAAAGCTCAAGATCGTATTTCGGGCCGGCAGGGTGGTAGGAGAAGACAGGCTGTGGATGTGAGTGACGATGAGGAAGAAGAAGAACTCAGCCACTACGCATGGACGAAGCAGCAGTTGCAATTGAACGCCGCTTCAATCGCTCTTGCGCGAAAATGGCTTCTTGCCGCGAAGCAATCCCTCCGTGAATCTGGACGTATAGGTACAGGAGCACAAGGGGTTACGTCTCCAACTCGACCACAAGGCGCTGCTGCTGCGACACGGCTTCGACGAAAGTAGCGTAAGATTGGGATAGAAACATGATATGCTATTACTATACGCGCTACCTCTGTTTCTAGTATTCTATGTAACCTTCTTGGACAGATTCTTGAATCCTGTTCCAAGGCACGACAAGAAGACTGTCTTGGTGTCCGGGTCTGCTTTGATTTTAAACGTGACGCCGAAGAAGTCGCGAATATGACGCAGGGACTGGATGCTGTTTATATACATGTCAGCATTCGTCTTTACAATGTAAATGAGCATGTGATGCAACTTACGTGAACGGGGTGAGTTTGCCGAAACGGACCTTTGACACATCTTCGGGGGTTAGCGCCATGTACAGCAGCGCCAAGGATTGGTTCGTGCTGTCAATGCAGCCACCTCGACTAATTTCTTCACAGAGCAAGTGTGACGCGAGTGAAGCAACATCCTCGGGGCGCTCACCACCAGTTGCAGCTGCCTCTGCTCCGAGGAAAACGCCTGTAGTTGTCTCCGCTACTACAGACAGAGCAAACCCTGGAGATTGGCCAGACTCGGCTCCCTTGTAATGGTCGGAAAAGATGTAGACGTCGGGTAAGAGGTTGTTGAACAGCCCACGACTCGTCTCGACGATACGATTTGATGTTTGCGGAGACACACGCGTTGAGTAGGCCACTCCTCTGTGATAAAAGAATGATGAGGTGCTGGTGCTAATACATTAGTCGGAAGTATTTACCGAATTCGCTTGATAAAGCCTTCTTCCACGAGATGAATGGATCGAAGTTGGCGCACGAGCGGACAGTTAAAGAGGATCTAGTTCAGATATTTTAGTTATTATTGTAGAACGCACGTAGATGCACAGCAAGAAGGCATACCTCGCCACCGCCATTTGGAGGTGCACCACGCTTCTTGATTTTAAATTCTAGCCCTTCATCGATGCCAAAGTGCTGAGTAGATTGACGGTTAGTGAGCATAGATTTAACTTTAATCGAGAGAGAATAGATGGCATACTTTCATCAATGGCAGTGTAGTGGCTTTGAAAAAGTCAACGGACATGTCGATATTGTCGTTTGTGATTCCTGTCATGACCATCCTCAATGGGTTCTAGCAAGAAATAATCAGACACAATATAGAGGCTTTAAACTATGACTAAAACATACCTTGCCGAAAGGAGCGAGTGCCGCAATTCCCTCGAGGAACCACCCAATAGACCTAATTGTGCAATTGTCGATCACCACGATTGAGACGTATTGCACGGTAGCGATGGACTTACCTCTTGAGTCCACAGTCATGCTCGATCCTGCCACCAATGATAAAGCCAGGAGAGTACCGTAGCTTGGTACCGGTCTCATTGATCTCAATTTGACTTCCATTCGTCATTTTATCGAGTAGACGTAGGAAGTTGGCTTCGAACTCGGTCAGTCCAGGTTCCTCCTCTTCCGATCGGATTTCATCGATACAAACAGGACGACCAGTAAGCGTGGAGCAGACTAGACGCTGTCGGAAATGTGTACATCCATGCAGTCGCAGCATAGCACTGTGCTTCTTGCCATCGTTCCCCTTGGCCATGGTCCGTCTAGGCTGTAGTTGAGTGCGGTTGGTGTCCATCGCCTACCTTTTCATTGGTAGAAAATTTGGCGTTTTTGACGAATCATGTACTTTGGTAGACGATCAAGCCTCGTCTCATGATGTCAGAAAGCTGCCATGTTTCCAACAGAAGCTTTTACCTGTCTCGAGGCTCTTATCATTTAGTCCTTGCGAGAAAGCTTATTCACGTTCAGCTTCTGATACAATACAAGTCGGCGGCTACGTGTTTTCAGAAAGATAGAATAGAAAGAATTTTAGCGATCTCAAAGTGGAATTCCTTGTTAACTGCCGCCATGTCAGCTGAGCCCACATGCATGGTCTCTGTCTTCCGGTGCTCTCGTAATCACGAAACTCATCCAAACCTATCCGAAAGGAGTCTCTCCTATCATGCCTATCCAGTCATTCCGACATGAAAATGCGTGCAGTCTATCCGACGGTTTCAAGAGAGATTGCTTCAATGGTCTGTTTCGCACGGCGTGACAGGCGACAGATCCGGGTGTCGCCCGAATACTTTCCCAAGATATACCTCTTTTCCAAAAGTGGGGGTCGATAGTAATGGTCCGAGCCCTACAAGCATAAAAGTCTGTTGGACGACTGGCAACTTTCTGTAAGAAGCCTCCACTTTTGACAAGTTACGCCTACTTTGGAAAAATTTGAGGGTTCATCTTGAACCAATTGTTCCAGGGCGACACCCTAGGCGACACTTCGCTTCACAATCAGATTCAACCGCCAAGCCGACAAGTCTCGACCTTTGTATCCTTCCCAGCCATGCCAGTGTTGACGGAAGAAGCGCCCACGATCGACTTGGGTCACAAGGACGCAACCGTGCCTTTACACGGTCATGAATCCACAGACCTAGCGACGTTAAGATCGCAGTGCCGACAGCACCATCCTGAACTTTTGCCACTGCTTGATGGTAATACAGACAGCGTTCAACAGCTTACGATGGATGGGAGCTTTGAGCTGACGCAAAAGGAATCGAATGCCATTCACTTGAGTTCGATCCTGCAAGAACGTCTGTTGGAGATGCCCGCCCAGCACCTTGTCTCACCGTGTTGTAGTGCTCGTAGCATGGTGCTTTTATACACGAAACTAAAGTACTTGGCGACGTTCGCTAAAAAACATGTCGATGCGTATGCTGCGGAAGGACCGAGTGCTGCAGAGGAAGTGCGATACATGCGACTAGTACAGAACGCCGCGACGGAAGACGATGTCATCCAGTTGCTCGCAGACGGCATGAAAGTGTCGACGTCCAGTAATGAATGGGAAGAGATTGCCACCTTTGTTCGTGATGCATTACCGTTTGCGGAGCAGACAGAGTCGCTCTTGGTCCGCGGTTCCGATGATCGATCCATATTGTGTCCTACTTGCAAAACGAACAAATATCATACGTCCACCATCCCTCGTTGCTCTGGTGTCCCATCCGTCAAGCCAGAGGATCTTGAATCAACTGACGAGCCACAAGATATTCGACGTGCTAGCTGTACGTGCTCTGGTGTGAATATGGAAGCGTTTGAAAGATGTGAGGCACTTCGACAGGAACTGCTTCTAAGTGCTTTATCCACACATCCGAACGCAGCGTCTCCAACTGCTATCTTTGACCGCAAGATGGACGATGTGCGTACTCGTCTAAGCACTTGCTTAGGTCTTACATCCGCCACACAACAAGACAAGGCACGTGTCGTGCTAACTCCATCTGGTTCCGATGCAGAGCTCATCGCTACATCCTCTGCTTTATGCCGTCTGCATGCGTTGAAGCAGTCTGACCATGGCAAGGTGGTGAACCTCGTCATGGCGCATGGTGAGATCGGGAGCGGCTCATCCGATGCTGCTGGCGGCAAGTCATTTAACAAGCTGACGCCTTCTGGGCAGCAAGTGACCCCAGGTGAACCACTGCAAGGATACCCTACGGACTTGGTAGAAGTCATTAACTTTGGCAGTCGAGACGAGAATGGCGAAATCGCTTGTACGGATGAACAAGTAGCAGCGACAGTTCGTGAAAAGTTAGACAACACTTCCAACGTCGTCTTGCTCCACCTCGTCGTCGGTACTAAGACTGGCTTTAGCTCTCCAAAAGTGTCGACCGTAGAGTCTTTGGCAAGTGAATTTGGTGATCGTCTTTTGATAGTTGTGGATGCTTGTCAAGTACGCTTAGACCAATATGTCTTTGCCGAGTTTGTCAATCGTGGATTCATCACGATGGTCACGGGCTCCAAGTACTTTGGTGGCGCTCCGTTCTGCGGCTCCGTCATTCTTCCGTCCAAATGCATCGAGGACATGGAGCAGCAAGCGAGTGGTGTGAACCGCAATGTGTGCTTCCCATCCGGTCTCCACGACTTCTTTTCCAAGTACGAACTACCGACGACCATGAACAGCACACGTGCATGCTTATCTACCAACATGAATGTCGGTCTGTTGCTTCGATGGGAGAGTGCGCTTATTAACATGGAGCCGTACTTCCGTATTGCTCCTACCACCGTCGATGCCATTATCGATCGCTACATGACGCAGTGCAAGTCCATGATGCAATCAAGATATGGTAACCTCGTCCAAGTGCTCGAGAACCCCAAGCCTTCCAGTGACGAATGGCTACGTCCCAAGGACACGATCGTGTCTTTCAAAGTCCGCAAGAATGAGTCGACGTTCTTCACCGTCCCAGAGCTTCGTAAGCTGCACAAACTCCTTTCGCAAGATCTATCCGCGACGTTTCCATCCCACTCTATCAGTTCCAGACGGTGTTTGATCGGCCAACCGGTGGCACTTGGTGGGTTACACGACGGGGTCTTACGAATCGCACTTAGCGCGGAAATGGTTAATGGCGTCGCTGGCGGACATGAGACGGACGCCATGTTCGAAAAATTCGCGCACGACGACGGTCTCATTTTGCAAAAGATCTCTTTGTTGACACAGCACTGGACCGAACTGACGCAAGATACAATGTCATCTAGTCCATCCGTTCCCACAAATACCGATGCAAACAATGTGCACAACTTTAGTGTCAAGAAAGATGGCATTAGCAAGGCCGTGCGACGTATGAAAGAGAGTGGAGTCATTGGCTCAGGAGCACAGGATGAAACGACCGGTGCCAATGCACTCTCACGTGACGACCCCGTAAAGATTGCTGTCGTCTTCGACCAGGACGCTATTGACAACGGCTTCAAGTCCCTCCACACGGCATTCCCGTCGCACTTTCAACACCGATTTGCCATGAAAGCGTGTCCGCTCTCGTTCTTTGTGAAGCAGGCGATCGCTGCCGGTGCTGGCTTCGAAGGTGCTTCGTTGATTGAAGTGCAGCAGGCACTGCGCCAAGGCTGTGCACCGGAGAAGGTGGTCTTCGACAGTCCAGCCAAGACGCGTGCGGAGCTAGCGTTCGGTCTCAACGCTGGCGTCGAGATTAACATTGACAACTTGGAAGAACTCGAAACGGTTGTGCAGCTTGTCTCTCAAATGGACAAGCAGCCGCCACGCATTGGCCTGCGTATCAACCCACTGCTCGGTTCAGGTAGCAACGAGTACTTGAGTGTGTCCACCGTCTACTCCAAGTTCGGCGTTCCTCTAACGGATGTCAATCGTGCGAAGATCAAGGACTTGTTCCAGCAGCACAAGTGGCTCACGGGCATCCACTGCCACGTTGGATCGCAAGGCTACACGCTTGAAACACTTGCGAGTGGTGCGCGTATCATCAGCGAACTTGCGGATGAGATTGACGCTCATGTGGGTGAGGCCAGGATCCAAACCGTGAATATTGGAGGCGGTCTCCCAGCCAACTACGATTCGGATGATGTCACGCCAACGTATGCCGAGTATGTGGAGGTGCTTCGTCGATGTGCTCCGAAGCTGTTCGAGAACACGCACCGTACCGTTCTGACAGAGTACGGCCGCAGTCTCTGCTGTAAAACTTGCTGGACAGTCAGCGAGATTGAGTACGTAAAGACTCATGACGACGTCCCTGGCTTCACTTCGACGGATGATGATGCGCTAAGACAAACGGCTATCATCCATGCCGGATCCGACCTTTTCCTTCGCACCTGCTACAAGCCGGAACTCTTCCCACACCGCATGTCTGTCTACAGGTATGTTTTCATGGATCTATATGTAATGATGTCCTTTGTGCACTAACTTTTGATGTGAATAGCTCGGACGGCACTCCATCCACAGCGCCCGAGGTGTTCCATAACGTGGCCGGACCATTGTGCTTCGGAGGCGACCTCGTCGGACGCAAAGTGCGCCTGCCTACGGCGAACCGTGGTGATTTTATCGTCATCCATGACACGGGCGCAAATACCGTGGCGCTCTTCAGTCGCCACTGCAGTCGTCCGTTGCCGGCGATCTACGGATACCGGCATCAAGGAGACGACGTTGTGGTGCAGCTCTTGAAACCCGCTGAGACTTCGGAGGAAGTGATGCGCTTCTGGGGTTAAAAATTTGCTAATAACCTCTACAGTGTTGACGAATGTTGATGCTGGTGCTACTTGTTAACTTGAATGCATTCTTTTTAATCGGGCATTTCCACATGTATAGTTTATATCTACTGGATTGTTCGCGTTGATCCTTAATAGCAACGGAAGCCTAGCCTATTCATCCTAGTGCATGTCAAATTCATTTCTATCTTAAATCTCTGTCTACGACTATGTCCTCATCTTTGAGGTGAGGGACTGAATCTTGCCATCCTTTAATCGAACGAGTTGTTCCAACTTCTGCGTCTTTTGCTCCAAGATCTACACCGAACAGGGCATGAATCTAGTCTACTTGGAGATGGTTGTGTAAAGCTTACCTTGATAGTTTCCTGAAGCTCTGCTATGGTTTCGTCTTTATCTTGAAGTCGAGTCTCAAACTCATGGACAAGTGCCGCCTCTCGCCTAAATTGTTCATGCGCCGACATGGAAGACACCTCCGAGCTTGCAACACTTCTTTCAACCCCATTTTCTGCGTCACTATCCTTTGACGATGACTGCGGGAATTGTTCATGCATGTCTCGGACTTCCGACATCTTTTGTGGTATCCCTTGGTCCATCGATTTAGATTGTTCGTACTGAGATGCAGCAGGCGCTGGCGCTGTGTCTTGAGGCGCATTGTTGGATACTCGTTCTTTGTAGTTTGCAATCTATCCATCCGAGCCCATATCTGTTTGGTAACGCAGGGAAAGATGGGCATTCAAGATCACATACTTTTACTTGGAGCTTCACGAGAAGTTTCTCTACTGCACCAGAGCGACATTGTACCAAGTCGTCCATGTCCTCTTTCGACAGGTTGACATGAAGCTTTCGCAGTACTTTTCCTATGAAAGACAAATAGTATTAGTGCATACCCTTTAACAGCTATCGTAGTGAGAGCCAAGCACGCACGGTTTAAAGTATTCCAATTGTATTGCTTCTGCTTGACAGAATTCGCAGCGCTGTAATTGTGCATATCCACGAGCTTTGGAAAATAGTACGCGACCACTTCGGCTGTTAAAATGCCATCACTGAAATCTCTTGCAATGTTTCGCTTTGGCCTGGAAAGCGGAATTTCATCTATCCATGCATACAGTCGCTGCAAGGTCTCGTCATCCAGATTCGATTCCATCGAGCTTATAAAGCTTGATCGTCTGAAAAGGGTCGCAGATCGTTAGATCCGGGCCTTTGTGTCCGTTATTCCGTAGGTGTTTCAAGAACACGATCGCAAACGCAAGGTTTGCTAGAACTTTTGATTTATAGAGAACGAATCAACGGATCAAGTTCTAAAATACAAGGATATAAACTAGTTTGTCATTTAACTCTTTGCTTATGCTTTCCTTCTCATCGTATGATCAAATATGACGACTTGCAGGTACTCTGTTGTGTTGATCTCGATCCGTGTCGAGTTGTCTCCAGGGTTTGATTTTGGATCGACGTTAATCACTTTCCGATCACGCTTATTCTTGAACAGTAACCCAGATTCGCTATCAGCGATAACTTGAAAGTTGGGCGTGGAGTTTGACGTAGACATTTGCGTTTCCCAGTTGTAGTAACTCAGATCAGAAGCTTTTGGTAGCAGCTTCTTCTTCCTTTCAAAGTACGGCTCAAAGGCCTCAGTCTTGAGGCGTATTGCGAAATCGATGTAGCCGCTTATCTCCTGGCCTTTGCTATTTCGATCGCGAATAAACAGAATACAAGTCAATTTCCCCGAACGTATCATCTCCTCTCGATTACCAAGAGCTGCTAAAAACGGGTATGGTGACAAGTCTTTCCCAGCACTTGCCAACGGTTTAGCAACTTGAGTTTTCTTCGCATTGCGCTCCAGTTCAGCCCGCTTTCTCGCTTCAAAGTCATCTCGACGAAGTGTTTCTCCCGAGCCACGATATCCGAGCTCTACAAGTTGTCGAGCGAGCTCTTCGTCCTCTAGGTAGAAAAGATCGGTTTCCGTCCACTGTGCATCAAGGTAGTCTTCGTACGTCGCATACTTTTCGAGTGTGTCGTCGCTAAAGTCAAAAGTCTGTGGGACTGCCTCTGTCATGGCTAAAAACCGCTATGAATAATAAAATGCATGCTAGTACTCATGAACCAAAAGTGAAACGGACGTCAACACCCCGCGTCTAACTTGAAGTGATATTTTCATTGACATGATATCGCACCTACGCTCGTCTATTCTAGAGGATTAAAGATAATCCTCTGCAGTCCTCCTTTTTGTTCGGAAACTTGCACCACCATCTTTAAGTCCATAATGTCTCCGTCGTCATTTTTAAATGAAGCGATCAAAAGTCCACAGTTCGTCAGTTGACTCGGTTGGATGCCAGACACGTCGATTTCCGAGACCTAGTAGAAATGATCCAATTCAGAATAAATGCTATCGAACAAGATCCAAGGTAAAAGCTACCGAAAACTGGAAATGGTTATCACCACGGTCATAATCTTTCGCTTTGACTTCTCCAAGCTGAATCATAGTCGCTTAATAGAAGGTCGAAATACTCCAAGATTTCGCTATTTTACCTTGATAATGTGTCGTTTAGTCACGGAGTCTACAAGATACTACACCAGCATCAATTCCTCTAGGCTGCGGCTCATGTTGTATAACTAGATGTCAAAATGCACACCTCGACTTCCCAGCGTCCTTGCCGAACAGCTTTATCCAGTCGAAAATCAACCTCCAGGTTCAACTCCTCGGTCAATCCTGCTGGATTCGGAGAAATGTCCACATTCTCTACTTCTACTTGCGGTAGTGAGCGAAGGTACTCTTCATCGAATTCTCCAGCAGCCTCTTTGCTCTCCATTGCTATAATTGCTATCCGTCGTGTCCGTTATGGTGTCCTCAGGTTGCACGAAGGTCGTTCAAACACAATCGCATTCGCACTCGGATCCATTGACTGGCACCCAGCCATCTCCCTCCTATCTCTCGTACGTTCATGAAGCTGTCTTACAACAACGCCCAGGGCGTTGAAGAGGCCAAGTGCCTACTGACTGTCACCGCCACGGCAGCCGAATGCAAGCTAGAAGGTTCGAGCAAGACACCTAAAGGACAGCCGACGCTGTCGGTGCCAACTTCCTCGAAGCAGGAAGAGACGATTGAATCTGCCAATGCTATCTGCCGATACATTGCTGCTAGCCAGTCTGCATTGCAGCATGATGACTTGGCTGTTCACGAATGGATCGATTGGGAGGCACATACGCTCCAAGCTTGGTTCCAAAAGGCATCCAAGAAGGAAGCAGGCAAACAGGAGCTTATCGATCTCCTCAGTGCAGTGAACCCGAAGGGTACTGCTGAAATTGACTTCTTGGTAGGTGGCCAGCTCTCGTTAGCAGATATCATCGTGACTCTATCGCTGCATGAAGCTTTCCAAGTCGTCCAAAAGGAGGACACATCTTCTCCGATTTTGGAACGTTTCCAGACATATGTGAGCAACCAAATGGCTTCGGACTTGTTTAGCAAGGTCAAAGGTACAAAGAAGTCTGCTGCACCGGCCAAGGCTTTGGATACCGACGTCATGCAAGGGAAGACGTACGACGGTGTCTTGTACGTGGTTGAGTCTCTCTTCTCTGCCGCCGTCCAGAGCGTGTATCCGGACATGGACATTCCACCTGGCAGCATCAGTCGAACGAACACCAAGAATGCCAAGCTCGGTGACTACCAGTGCAACTGCGCTATGGCTATTTTCAACAAACTGAAAGGCACTCCTGATGCTGAGAAGAGTCCTCGTGATGTAGCGCAGAAGATCATCGATGCCGTCCCTTCCAACCCGGTGCTCGACCGTCTCTCCATCGCTGGTCCTGGTTTCATCAACGCGTTCCTTACGCCTCAGTTCCTCGCTGGTCGACTCGAAAAGATCTTGACGAACGGCGTCAAGTCAAGCCCGCAAGCTCAACAAAAGATCGTCGTCGACTTTTCGTCCCCGAACATTGCCAAGGACATGCACGTTGGTCACTTGCGGTCGACGATCATTGGTGACACGATCTGCCGTGTCCTCGAGTTCCAAGGACATGATGTGAAGCGCGTGAACCACGTCGGTGACTGGGGAACTCAGTTCGGTATGCTCATCTGCCACTTGACTGAGTCGTATCCGGACTGGGAGACCAAGATGCCGGACGTTCAGGACCTCACCAAGTTATATCAGGACGCCAAGAAGCGTTTCGATGAAGACGCTGCGTTCCAACAGCGCTCGAAAGACCAGGTCGTGAAGCTCCAGTCTGGAGACGAGATCTCGCACAAGGTCTGGACGACGATCTGTGAGCTCAGTCGGAATGAGTATCAGAAGGTGTACGACAGGTTAGACGTCAAGTTGGAAGAATGCGGCGAGTCATTTTACAACCCTATCATCCCGGACGTGCTTAACAAAGTGCGTGCGAAGGGACTTATGGAGGACAGTGACGGCGCAGAAGTCGTGTTCACCAAGAGCTTCAAGCAGCCCTTCTTGCTCGTCAAAAGGGACGGATCGTACCTGTATGCGACGACAGATATGGCTGCGATCTGGTACCGTCTGCACCAACTACACGCCGACCGTGTGATCTACTACACGGACTACACGCAGAAGGATCACTTCCAACTGCTGTTCGAAGTTGCTCGTATGGCCGATATCTTGGATCCAAAGGTCCATCGCGTCGACCACGTCGGCTTTGGTACCGTCAACGACGAGAGCGGCAAGCGGTTTAAGACGCGTTCGGGAGACACCGTGCGTCTCGTGGACCTCTTGGATGAAGCCAAGAGTCGGATGAAGGCGCAGTTGGAGGAGCGGATTGCTAATGGGCAAACAACGCTGCCGTCCGACCAGGTGGAAAGCGCCGCTGAGAAGCTCGGATACGGTGCCGTCAAGTACTTTGACTTGCGACAGAGCCCGACGTCCAACTACGTCTTCAGCTTCGATCGTATGCTGTCGACGAACGGTGATACGGCCGTCTACCTCATGTTTGCCTACGCTCGTCTGTCATCGATCCTGCGCAAGTCTGGTGTCGACATGAATGAGTTGAGGAAGCAGAGCGGAAGTGAACTCAAGCCAGCACACGCGAGTGAATTGGCGCTGGCGGTGGAGCTGCTTCAGTTGCAGGACGTGATTTCGTTCATTAATAAGGACCTGGCATCGAACCGCTTGTGTGCATACTTGTACACGGTCGCGGATAAAGTACAGACGTTCGTGACGGCTTGTCGAGTGCTGAAGAGCGAAGAGGAGAAGAGTCGACTGCTTTTGTGTGACGCGACGCTGCGAGTGATGGAGACATGCTTTTCATTGCTCGGGATTGAGCCTCTGGACCAGATCTAAGGAAAATGGAGACAAGGAGCACGAGAAAAAGTTGCTCGTTTGGTTTGATAAAATCAAAATGTTCTATGCAGTGTCTACTCTTTTCCATGGCCCAGGTACTTCGATCGTACCAGAGCTCGTAGTAGTATTTTTTTCTTCTTGTCATCGCTCGATGGGCGCTTAGCGTGATAGTTGCACGCCCGAGTCCGTGTCCAGGATGGAACAGTCATCGAGGATGAAGCGTAGAGAGTACGCGGAGAGTTCGTCCGTGTTGTTGTCTTCCGTGGCTGTCTCAGCTTCCGGCTCATCGCTGAACTCTTCATCTTCACTAATCAAATCCAAGTCCTCGTTGATGGGAACGTTAGATGGCTTTGTAGACATCATCGTCTGGCGTTCAGAAGCCAGCACTGCTGCTTCCTCCGCACTCAATTGCAGCTCATTCGGAACATGACCACCGACAATGTCCAAGTACTCTTGCGATAGGTCATGTATCTTTGCCTGAATGCGCTGCTTTTCATTCTGATCTTCCGTGTGCGCCATGAACTTGCACAGGTGCTGAATGCGTAGCAATTTCGACGAAACTTGACGGTACTTCCACCTTTGGATCCCTAGTAGACGACATTGCTTCTTGAGCTTCGCAGCGCCCATGCCCAGACGCTTGGCTGCGTCTTCCAAGCGAAGATGGTAGAGCTGTTGGAGCTGCTCCACAGTCAGCTCGTTCGCCATTACGGGTATCTGGAGAAGCACAGTTGTGTAATATCAAGAGCTATTCGTCTACTGGGGGATGTCCGGAGCCCTCGTCTGGCCCCTCAAAGACTTCTGGACACTCAGGCTTGTCGCTTTTTGAGCCTGGCGATGCTACAATGCATGGCTATTTCCGCTTGCAGGTGCGTCGGGTACGTGCGCAAGTCCAACTGTATTCACTGGAAAAGGTCAATAGCCATGTACAGTGGTAGCTCTGCCGGATATAGCTCGCGACGGCTCTTGACAGTTTTGCTCCATGCGGTCGTGCATAGACTGCAAGCGGCTGTGGTCCCTTCGGCTTTGTAGATAGGTAATATTAAAGAGTATGATGCGGCATAGCTCGTGGAGAAGGGACTTCGCTCGTGTCGTTGATCGGCACGAGAGCGACCGCGCGATGAAAGGGAAGATCGAGCAAGCGGTGTCAAAAAGAGACAAGACGGAAAGATCGAATGTGAAACTACTCTGGGATTGTTCGTGACGCGGCTGGTGATGACGTGCTGGGTCGTACCCAGATCCGTTGAATTCTCAACTTGCCAAGAGACCGGTGCTCTTGTGCGAGATAGATGTACGAAGTGATCCTATCACTGATCAAGTACGTCAGTGGAGCAAAGTCGTGCTATCGAACTGATTCCGTGCGCAATAGAAATTTGTTAACGGGATGCAAGGTACTTGAAGTCATGGCACTGCTCGTAGGTCTTCAGTGTATCTTGGCGTACGTTTGTTTCCCGGGTTTCCACTTCATAATTTCAGTATCATTCTAGTACCACCGAGATTGCATGTTTGTATTTTACACAGTAGCACAGCGCTACCATTACGACTGCTACTGAAAAGCTCTGATTATCTATTCTCTCCCTCTTCATCCACTACGAACAGTTCCTGCAGCTGAAAGCGGGTCACGAAAGAGGACGCGAGCCACTCATCCTATCAGTAATTCATTAGTTCGCCGAATCATTACTGGAGCGATTCTGTATCCAGTAGTGACGCACCTGGCATTTGAACGTCGCTTGGAAAAAGTTCCGAGCGTGTATAATGATGAACTCGCATAAGAACACGTTGTTATCGTATTCAAATGCGCCGTAGAAGTGTACTTGAAGCAGACTGGTATTCGCCTCAGATGACATGACATGAAAACCGTGAGCACGCAAGTGTGCTTCGACATCAAATTGCGATGGCCGGTTTTTCATTTTGCACGAGAAGGAACCACTATGCATGCGAACAGCATGGATGACAGTTGTTAGCGCAGACATCAACATAGCCTCGAACTTCGGCTGAATGGATAAGTTATGAAGGTCATGTTGGGACTTACGTCGTTCGAAGTTGTTGCCAAAGCGCCCAATAGCCACTAGCGTCCGTCCACCTCGGGTTCGAGTCTAAGTGCAAAAGTTGCAAGTCACCGGATTCTTGCATTTGGTGATCTGGCTCCGGAGCATTCCACTTATAGCCCACACCTGCATTCGGAATTTGTGGCCTGGACAGAGCTATCCCTGGTACCACGACAGCCGAGCCTTCTGCATTAAAGACAGCTTTCCGAGAGGGAGATGTGTCTCGCTGAGACTTATGGTAGCTTTGGGGGCGTGCAGAATTCACTTCATAATGCTCAGATGATCGATGCTTCGCATGCGCATAGTTGGAGGCATCTTCGTCAAAGTGTCGATCGACTTCGACTCGTCTTTCTTCCTCGTTCATAGCATTAATGAACTCGGCACTAGGACGGTCGATGGGAATAATATCCTGTTGATTGCAATATCTACGTACCCGAAATACTCGTCCGCCTGCGATCCTTTTCGATGGATAGTCCGAAGTATCCAAGGTGTCACAATCAGGTGAAGCTATTCCGTATCGAAGTCACCAATATAAATTTCACGCTTGGGGACCAGAATTACAGTACGACGTACAAATGCTGAAGAAAGCGTTGTCAGGTAGATTACGTTGGCAATTGATTTGGTGATAATCGACATGGACAAGAGACCAAACGCAGAGATCATACCCACGATAAGCCACAGTGCTACACAGAATAGATAGTATGATCAGATAAGAAAGAACAATAAGAGTAAAGACATGAGCGTACCGAAGAACCAGGCGACAGCACCGAGGAAAGAGTACACGCGAATGTGGAGAATGAAGCGCATACCATCTTTCTCCAGCTCTTTCCGATTTCCATCAAGATAGAAGCCATGGAAGCTAAAGAGAAGAGAGGCGATGCCATGAAGTAAGTAGATATCTCGATTCGCTACACCCCAAACAATTCGCTGGAACTTGGCATTATTCTCTTGGATGTTCCAGATCACCTACGAGCAGTGTCAATACCTAGGGTCTAAAGGTTAAAGGGGATATATACGAACAAGCATGGTTCCAAAGGAGATGATTGCCAAAGGGAGTGTGAATGACGAGAGGAAGAGGACACGCCGACGGATGATTTTAAGTGTCCTTTGCTTGGTACGCGTATACTCTGCCATATTAATCTCCACCACAGGCCCCCGTATGGTGTGGCGAAAGCTCTATTCACCATTAGGAGAGTTAGTTTATCAGGACTAAGTTGGCTAGACTACAGTCCTACACGCGGACGCATGGCAGACCCAGACATCTCTTCCTGGTATGTGCCTTATCGCAATAATAGACTCATATCGGTTTCACAAGTAGAGGAAGATGCACAAAATGGATTCTTGTTGTCAATGAATTACAAGCTATCTACTTCTTCACGTCGATGATCTTGTACTTTTTCTTCATACGACGAGGCTTTACGTCTCCCTTCACGTCCACCATATTTCGCTTGTGAAGACTATCGAAGCGATCAAGGAGTGGGTTGGAAATCTGTTTTGCCGATCGAAGGCTGCCTTCCACTTCATCCGACAGCCCAACTATGGTCGTTCGGTCTAGTTTCTGTAGCTTGCCACCCACACGCACCATTGGTTCCGACTCTAGCTTGCCTTCCTCTCTCTGCTTTTTCAGCTCCTGTTTCTTCGCAGCAGTCTTCTCTGCCTTGACAATATCCTGTAGAATGTAGTGCGACCTGTTCATAATCATTAGCACTGCGTTTATGGCGAGTAATATATCCAACGTACGTATTGATCTGCTTGACGAGGTCTTTGCGACGACGTTGGGCACGCTGCTTACGCTCAGCCACCTTCCGTCGAGCTTGTTTGTGACGCTGACTACGCGTCATTCGCTCCACCTCCTTCTTCTCCTTCGTTTCAGCAGACTCATCCTCCGGCTTTTCATCCTCCGACTCGCTCTCTTCGTCAGAGCTGTCGTTATTAAGGTATTGCATCACTTCCTGCGAGATGCCCTTGGAGATGGGCTCAGCCTCTGCCTTTTCAGCCGCTTGACGATCCAACTCTTGCTGCATCGCCTCCGTCAGTAGTTCCTTGTGAGCACTGTACTCTGGGTTGTACGACTGTCCGGCATTCGGTACCTCGACGTGCTGCACTTGATGCTTCGTCGACTTGACTGCCTTGGGCTTCGTCGCAACGGGCATAGGAGGGTTCGATTCGTACTTGTTGTCGGAAGTAGTCTTCTCGACAGCACCATCGTCACCCCACAGCGGCGTCACCTGCTCCTCGACTTTCGTGGACACGGTAGGTTGCTTTCCAAGGTTCTTCTGCAGCTTCTTAATCTTGTCCACTTCATATCGATTGGCCTTGGTAAGGTCAAACTTCTTGGACTTGTGCAACGGGTCCTTGCGTTCGATCTTCTGCTTCTTGGTCAGTTGGACGTCGTCACCACCCTTACTATCGATTTGAAACAGCTCTTTGCTCGCAACGTGCTGGAGCTTGCCTTCTTCATTCGTCTGGACGATATTCTCTTCCACATCACGTCCAACCTCCTTAATACGCTGCTGCCGCTGCCTCTTACGTCCAGTCTTGGCCATGGTAGGTGACGAAGTGATGACCAGCCAAATCGAGATAATCGTCCATGAATTAATTACTAAAACTGTTGTTTTATTTCTATTTACACCAATGGCGTCTCTGCGGTAGAAGAATCAAATCCTGCTCGCAATAATCGTCCGAAGCGTGTCTTCTCATAGTCACTTCGCTACTTTGGACAGACAATCGTCGATAAAGATATACGAGATGGCATCTACAGTCCCAAAGCATGTCAAGTTGAGTCATGAGGGTGAAGCTCGAGATGATATGCATGCCGTATCCGATCGATTCTACGATACCTCGGCGGTGGCACGACCCCCGCATAGCAGCAGCGGTGTTGATTCATCCAATTACGCGAATGATGATCACAATATTCGCAGCTTTACCACCGAAGACTTGCCTACATCTTCGACACCACTCATGCCTCGTACAAATCCTCGCATCACGGCTGCGTCCTCGACTTCGTCCGTCGTTTCGAATGATTCACAGCGTCAACGACGATCTTTAATGAAGGGATTTAGTAGCTTTAATGCCGAGAGCATGGTGAAACTCAGTTCCTCCGTCGTAGAAAGTGTGAGGAAACAGTTTAGCGAAGACGAGTCCGTGCGAGCAATTCGAAGCGAGTGGTGGGTCCTCGCGACGGAAGACCAGACTCTGCGTGAATTGCAGGACGTTTTAGAAAACTTAAATAGCGCCTTTCAGTTCTCCAAGCCTGGCAAACTGTCGAATCTAGCGACGAGTCTACTAGAGACCACTAGGGACATGGTTGAGCGTAGTATCACCCACTCGGAGCAGTGCCACATGATGTTCTCCCAATGCGCCAACGAACAGTCGACGTTGAACAACTACTTGGGTAAATTACGAGAAGCGGTTGTACCACCGATGGAAGCTAGGGATGAAGCGGAGGAGAAACGGAATGCGAGACGCGTGGAATGGGCGATGAAACGCATGAAGCAGAGTGTGAGTCCAATGGTAGAGGAGATGAAGAACAGTCTCGAGGAACTCGACTACCTCACAGCTGAGTGCACGAAACTCATGATGCGTGCGTTCACGCTACTCCACATGCGTGCTAAGTCGGCCGACTTTAGTGGCACGGGCGTAGCTGCCGGTGCCGCTGGCATCGTCGCAGGCGCTCTCGTACGTTTTTGTTACCGTGCTGCAGCATTCTATACGCTAACATTGATATATCTAGGTTGGCACAGCAGGTGCGATTGCCGCGCCAGCAACAGGTGGACTAAGTCTTCCGATTTCTGTTGCTGGCAAAAGTCTCTTCTTCACTGGACTTGCAGCTCTCACACCATCGACCATCTTCTTAAATCGTACATTTTCTCTTGACTGTGCACAAGATAAGAGCTAAAGGCACTTGGTGTAGGCCAAAGCTTACAACTGATGGGACTTTCGAGGCTGCTGGATCAACTCAAGTGCCATCTCGAGATTTTAAATCAAAAGCGTGGGGAGATGGCAGAAGCATTTGCAGCATGTGAGGATATTGAGATCAACCTTCAGGTATGCTATGTTTGTATTCTACGACTGGATATATGGCTTATCCTGTACATAGCAAGCGAAAGAGTTTTGTCAAGATGCAATTGAGCTAGAAACACCTATCTTTGTACATTGTCTTGTACCTTTATAGACATGACGGAAGACTGATGAGATGCTTGTAGGAGAGCGTGTGGTCGTTTGTGGATGGTATTGACCGAAAGGTTTTACGTCTCGAGACTTCGTCCAACCTCTTTTTAACTTCACCGAGTGTATGGCACTACGTCAAGGAAGAGCATGCGCTCCAACAGTACATGGTAGCTGATGGGGAAGACGAGGAGGAGGACATGTAAGAAGCGCAACTAGTTCTTGCTTTGCATATTTTACGCTTGCTGTTCATAAGGAAACATTGACTACAATTTGGAATTTAAACGCCTCCTACGACATCAAAGACAGGAGAAGTACTAACAAGAGTCGATGGATAATTGGCTTCCAGTTTGCATTTAAGTGACACATCCGAGAAGCAAAAGAGCATGCTGTTCCCAGCTCAGTGTCAGTAGCTAGTCGCAGTCGTAAATTACACCAATTTGCTGACGGACAGAGTCCATGATCTTGGCTAGAGCGATGGATTCGGCATGCGAATGCTCTTCACACTCCAATTTGTTATTCACAATCGCTTCGCGGACTGCTTGTGCCTCATACAAAAAACCTCCTTTATGAGGTTTCGTGAATGGGAAGGCATTCGCAGCTGGCTGGACGTGATCGAATGTAAGTGTCTCCTCCTTGAACGTTCCGTCTTCTGCTTTCGTACGTAGAGTGAACGATGATGGACAGTAGAACGGTTCATGCACTTGGATACGACCTTTGCTACCAGTGATCGTGAGAGCTGTGGGTAGCGCATCCACACAAGAATATTGGACGGTCGCGAACTGCTTGTCGCCATACTGGAGAGTGATGGATCCAAAGGCGTCGACACCGCTGTCGGACTTTTTACCGACGGCGTGGACCTGGTCTGGATTATAGCCAAAGACCATTGTCACGGCCGCAAGGGTGTAGACGCCAAGGTCGAGGCATCCGCCACCACCGAGCTTGGGGTCCCAGATACGAACGTTGTCCGGTGACATGTTAACGCCAAAGCTCGCGTTCATGTGGTGGATGTCACCGATCGTCCCGTTCTCAAGGAGTTCCCGGATCTTTCGCGTTGCTGGGAAAAAGCGCGTCCACATACCTTCCATGATGAAGCGATTGTTTTCACGTGCTACACGGAACATTTCTTCAACCTGCTTGGCGTTCATCGCCATTGGCTTTTCAAGCAAAACGTGTTTTCCGGCTCGAAGAGCTTCTAGAGCGATGTCATGATGCGTCGAGTTGACCGTACCGACGTAGATCACATGGACGTTGGTGTCGGCGCAGAGCTCACTGTAGGAACCGTAGGCATTTGGAATGCCTGATGCATATAATTAGGATTGCTATCGAATAAAAGCTATGAAAGGATATGTACCGTGCGTTTGGGCAAAGCTCTTGGCCGAATCGAGAGACCGAGCAGCACAAGCGACAACACTGCCTTCTTCCTCCTTAAGGCCCTTGAGGGCATTGACGAAGTCACCAGAGATGCGTCCACATCCAGCAATACCGAAATTGACAATCGTCATGATGCGTATCTTCGATGCAATTCTTAATTGTCCGGTAGTTGAAGCTCAGAGTGCACTAATCCGTCAGTTTTAGACAAATCAAGTCTAAAGATGACAAGATACTTTGGAAGTGATCTCTTCCATGCTATAGCAGTGCTTATTCCTCCACATGATCAACTAATTGGCAGTTCCACATAATAGAAATAAGGCTTTGGATAAATATCTGGTTGGCAATATACCTTTCACATATTCAATAGAGAATGAAGACGAGGAGGAATGGCAAAAGGATTAATTTGAAGAGATACTTGGGCTAGTCTCTACCTCTTTAATAAAATTTCAAACTACTTGCTGTCGTCTTAGAAGACGACGACGACGATGACCGTGAGAAGGAAGCCTGAATAGAGTGTGAATGCAGCGATACTGAGAGTCTTCGTGTACTTGAAACTGCCCAAAATGACACCCACGAGGTTGAGCACGAGACTCGCGGCGAGGAAGCAGATGCTGACGTAGACCACCGGAGAGATGTGATCAAGTACGACCGGTCCGTCGGCAATGTTTGCAAGCAAGAGAGCTGCACCCATACCAACCATGAGGTTGAAGAACGGACCGGCAAAGCATCCGGCAAACGCCATGGACGGGAATCCGTCGCGAGCAATCGAAGTGTCGGACGCAAGGTCACCTAGTGTGTTTCCCCACGACAGGACAGAAGCTCCCAGCACAGCGCTAGGGATGTGGAACAGATCGCCGAGTGTCTGCAGGACACCAAGCACTTCCTGTGCAATAGTACGGATCCAAACCACCGACATGATGAACGCGAGACACAACTGTGGGATCAAATGGCTATCATCTGGCGGATCTTCGTCGTCAGTAAAGTACCAGACATAGGCACTGCCGCTGCCACCTCCAATGATGACTGCACCGATGAACCAAAGGTTCGTGATAGATACATTGAAGAGGACGAGACCGCACATGAGAACCGCAAAGGGTGGGCAGAGCATGGAAAAGCTCTTGTTCCACGTCTCGTCGTCCACGAGTGGGATCGTCAGGCGTCGAATGAACGTCGTTACGAATTCAAATGGACCCCAGATATACGCCTCGAACCACTTTAAGATCGTTCCGGCGCTAAAGCCAGAGTCTGTCTCTTGTTTGCCGTGACCCTTGGAGTCCATCTCACCAGAGCGTTCATGATTCTGCAGCTTCGACGGCTTGTAGACATCCACTTCGTCAATGTGCATCGCTGCGCCACTGTCTCGGGAAGAGTCATCTTCATCCTCGACTTCCGGGATCGTCGTGTTCTGACCTGTAGGCGTACCAGTGCCTTCCTCGTCTTCACTGTCGCTATTCTCTCGACTCGCCGCGAACTCATCGATTCCTTTTAAGTGATGGTAGCTACGCGTCCACCTGACCGAAGCAAGGCGATGATCGTAGCTGCGCTGGACGCTTTCCACCAAGTTGCGCTGTCGGCGTCGGCGGCGTCGGCGGTGGAGACTCGGGAGAGTAATGGAGGCCGATCGTTGAATGTCCTGCGTATTGTCTTGCAGCAATGTCTGCGTCTCACTATTATTGGCTGCTCGTCGGCTGCTCGGCTGGGTTGGAACGGAGCTTCGTCGGTTTATGTCGTACGTCGAGGAGGCAGTGGAGTCTTCTGAGTCTGCACGCGTTAGATCGAATGTGTCGTACATGGCGCCAGGCCCCATGGAGAACGCATGCAGATTATTCGAAGGGCTCAACTCTCCACCTTCCTGATCACGGCTGGAGTGCAACGCATGAGAGCTGGCAGTATGGTCCTCCATTAAGGCGTCTAGATCATCCGTTCTGCCTTTGGACTTGATGTGATCAAGTAACATAGCGATTTTGTTGTCCATAAAGACGGTGCAAACGAACAGGATGTAAATCCCGAGGAAGCCTAGGGCTGCTAGGATACCAATCGAATCCTGAGTCAACAGGATGAAGCTAGCGTAGGCTAGACCAATCAAGTAGAACAGGACGTCTCGTACATACTGTCTTGGCACTAGCTGATCTTGTCCTTGCGACGCCAATCCGACGCAACCAGCCACCACTATCATATACATTCATGAGCATCAACCTGATTTTACACGACAAAAAGCGAATCAAACCTGTAGTAAGTAGTAGACCACCGCAAAAGACAGCTGTGATACCAATGCCTGGTGTGCCTCCTACGAAGGCAGCAATATTGGCAAATACATCCGGCGATCCATTGCCGAAACTGAGAAAAGTGACGCCCGCAACTGCCGGAGGAATGCGATACTTGGCGACCATACTCTATATCCATGTGCATGCTATCGATCAGTCCACCTGTGGCTATGGAATGACATGGAACAAGAGGTACCTGTAGCACGGGGGAGAAGAACGAGTCGGCCGTCGAGCTGAGCATGTAGAGCAAGAGTACGAGAATAAATACGAGCAATGCTCTCGCTGCGATTGGCGAGTGCTGTAGGAAAGAGCAATGCACAATGTATTCGTAGTCTAGGATCGTGTCCCGATCCGATGAAGGTTGGCAGCCATCACCTTGCTGCGTGTTCGTCTCGTCTCCATGTTGCGCATCGGCTCGCAGTATGGCCGTTGCGCTGGCACAAGCCACGAGCAGGGCGAGGGAAACGAGTGATACGTGATGCTTGTCAAGCATGAATCTAACTCGAGCAGGAGAGCGCAAAAGAGGGAATGAACTCGAAGTGCGAAATTCATCAAAACATTTGTATTAAATTTTCAATTTTGTCCATTTGCCTCTTGGTGGATGCTATATCGATTTTAATACTCGTACGATTCTACTTGTCGTGCATAACGAAGTGATTGATATTTCCATCATTTAGATATTGAATTGAGATAGAGAGAAAGTGATATGACTACTAGAGTCAAGAGAAACGCGGCTTACTTGTAAAATTCCATTGTCATCGTTTCAGAAAGTACTGTTGATGACCAGATCTTCAAAGGACACGAATCTGATCTTATCGGGAGCTCTCGATCAAGTACGAAACTCAGCATGAAGCCACAACGCGACAACCAACACAAAGATAGGAAAAAGTGCGCCTTATCACCGTTTAGAAGACATGCCTCTCTCCCCAAGTGCGTCGTCACCTTCTCTAGCTAGTTCTAGCCCACAAGCTCCTTTGCATCGGCGCAAGCTGTCATCCACAGCTTCTGCACTGACGCTAGCGAATAAAAGTGACACGATGACTCCCGAGTCGGAACGCCGAGTGGCGACCGAGACAGAAGTCGCAGCGGCGCATAGCAGCTTCTCGTTCGCTTGTGGCGGCTGGCTCAAAATGTACTTGTTCGGTGTCGCCAAGGCAATGCAAGAGCATGAACTGGACAAGGATGGCGCCCAGTTCATCGGGTGTTCGGCCGGTGCACTGACTGCGACCGCGCTGGCTTTTCGCTGTGACTTTGATCGCATTCGACAGTATGTCCTCGAAGATGTCGTCCCGAAAGCGCACGCTAGTTTCCGAGGCAAGTTCGGTGTCCGATCCTACCTCCGAGACACATTGTCCAACGTCGGTCAGCTGCACAAATTTCAAGAACTGAATGACAACCGTCCTCCTCGACTCACGGTCGTGTACTCCTCTCTATCGAAATGGAAGTCCCGAAGAGTTACGAAGTTTGACTCGTCAGAGCACTTGCAACAG
Source organism: Salisapilia sapeloensis (assembly GCA_023334545.1). NCBI lineage: Eukaryota > Oomycota > Peronosporomycetes > Peronosporales > Salisapiliaceae > Salisapilia > Salisapilia sapeloensis. Next base: position 24,456 of record JAADVB010000001.1, on the reverse strand, counting down.
TCTCTCCTTGCCTCATGCTGTGCGACGCCCATTGCTGGATTGCCGTTTGAACTCAATGGCGAGTACGTTATGGACGGCGGGCTCCTGGACTTTCAACCGTTGCTCGACAAGCATACTGTCACGGTGAGTCCATTCTACTGCACGGGAGCAGACATCAAACCATCGAGATACATTCCACTATGGTGGGCCATGTTTCCGCCGTCCGTAGAGGACGTCAATTGGCTTTTTGATTTAGGATACGAGGACGGTCTCCACTGGATAGTCGATCAAGGGCTGGCAAAACATGACCTGGACATCCCGACCGTTGCTGCCGACTATGATGGCGCGTGGACGACGACTATTGGACGTGTCATGGGCTACAAGAGCTTTGAGAACCAGCTACTAGATGCTCTCTTCGTCGGCCTGTACGTATGCATCTGGAAGCCCATGGTCTTCCTACTCTTGTACTTGGAACTTTATCTCCATGCGATTGTCTATGGCAGCAAAGCCGCCGTCTTTGGTGCCGCCGCAAAGCTCGTTATTTCGAACGTTGTGCTCGGCGTGGCTGTGGTAACCGCCATGTCAGCTGGAGTTAAAGACACGATGCTCTTTTTGATTGCATTGGCAGTCTTTGGCGCGTTGTTAGGTCTGCTCGTGCTCGTTTGTGGAGGTCTGCACCAAGCAGCAACGATGGCCGCTTCGGACTGGGACAATTGCCGCGTGTGTTTGCGGAACATTACGAGCTTGTCGCTCTTCTTGCGATCGATTCCGTTCGTTGGTACGAGCATTCGTATCAAGCGACACGAGTATCTCGTGCGTCATTCGCTCATCTATCGCTTGACACTGCACTTTGTCTAAAGTGTATGCTAGCGAGTGGAAGCACAGGACTTGGAGGAAAAGTATGTAACGAAAGAAGAGTAGAGGAACAATACATGAGATTTACACGTAGACATTGATTTGGTTCGTACTGCTGCTACTAGTAGCTAGCAGTGAGGGTATGTGATGATCGTTGATCATATTGCCACGATTGCTCGTTCTGTGGCGTTTGCTCGAGCGCCGACAATCCTGCCGTTGTGATCGTTCGCTGCAGGCGGAAGGAACTCATGACTCGTTCCAGGATACCCATGTCGTCATCGTACCCAGAGATGACGACTGGTTCGTGCCAATTATGACGACGCCAGGTGACAAAGGCTTGCAACCATGCTTGCTGCGCGCTAAAGGTCGTTGCACTGAGCAAGAGCGTGGTATTGTTGCTCTGAATCTTGTCGTCTTCACAAGAACGATGGCGAGAGCGCATTGGTTTGATTTCAACAATGAATCGAAAAGGGCTCAATCCGCCTTGCAATGACTGAGGCGTGACTCGGTGGCGCGTGAGCGTGTAGTGACCGAGATGTTCGCCGCCTTTTCGGCGATAGTAGTGTAACATTCCGTTTCCAAGTTCAAAGTAGAGCGGATCCTTTGGATACATGTTAGATATGTTTGGAATGCGTCAAAAGATAGTACGTACTGCGTGATTGCCGAGACCGTGCAAGAGTAGATAGCCTTCCGCCATGGTCGAGGATGTGTTGGACGCAAAAGTGAAAATGCTACCGGCTCGTTGGTTTCGTTCGTGCTACCCAGTATATTGTGCCCTCGATTTTACGTCACGAACTTGCTTGGTACCAGCCCACGAGCCCAGATAAACTTGGTCGCAGTTGTTTTCACTTCAAGTCATTAAGTAGAGGTAACTTAAAAAGTTGAATTAAATAATAGTATTGGATATTGCGTTATTGTCAGGTTCGAAATGGGTGAGCGTTCGCATTCCGCGCCACCACAAGGTGCGCACGAACGCCCTGGTAACCTAGAGACCACAGCCTCCACATAAAATATCTTGTACCCTAGACGAAACCTGCACCCACGAGGTAGAGATGTGATATCCGGGTTCATGTTTTCTGACTTGCAGACAATCCAGTGCCACTATAGGGAAGCTTACCCATCTTTAATATGAATCAGAGATCCAGGCGGCATCGACGGGATGGAATTATAATCCAGCAGCGCGTTTTCAAGGAATTGCCTAAACTAGTCGCATATACATTTCTACGCATTACTCCAACGCGATCGGATGGCATTTCGGTCGATCGGATACAATCGTGCAACGACCGTTCAAGATTCTGCTGCCATCAAGCGCACGCGATCTTTTCTCATCTCTCTCCATGAAACCTCTTCCTGGGACTGGAATCCAAATCCATCTCGAAATGTATACGTTTATCCTTGCACGAACGAAAAATCCGCCTTTAACAGTGGCTTTGCATGCATCGCAACATACGCGAATGTAACGCCGAAAAATGTGTCACGAAGCGTGACAGGAGTGGGAGTTGACTTGGTTTCACTATGAACCTGAGTACACTCGCCAGTTTGTCTCGAAGAGCGAAAGGAGCGAAAGAGCGACATCACAGAGCTCATTTTCTCTTCGTCTTCATCTCTGAGGACACCGGACACTTAGCATCATTCGGTCGCTTCACAGACCTCGTATTCGACGAGTCAAGGTGGCGCGGCCTAGTGGGTCGAGAGGATCAGAAGTCCCTCGCGCAGCCCCCTCGGTCGAGCCTCGCAAGTCGACTCGCAAGCGCCTTGTTTCCATGTGCGTCAAGCCTCTACCGACTAGTCGCATGGCTCGTCTTCGGAAGCGGCACTCGTTTTCCTCCGGAGACGCCACGGCCAAGCCGGACACCGCAGACCCGAACGCGAACAACCTCAGCTCGCCCAACTTTCTTGCGAGCCAAGAGTGGGTGCATGATTCTGAGTGCCGCAGCTGCTCGCAGTGCGAGCGATCTTTCACGGTTATGAACCGTCGACACCACTGTCGTCGCTGCGGCCATATTTTCTGTAGCAAGTGCAGCGGCAAGCGTGCCTTGCTGCACAAGTCGGACGCTACCAACGGACCGCCTCGTCGGTATCGCGTGTGCGACAAGTGCGCCGAGGCTTTGCAGAGTAGTACCAGCGTGATTGATGCTGCAGATGACGACACGAGAGCTGATTCGTCCTTGACATCCTTTGTCAACTGTGATATTCCGTTCGAGAGTCCAAAGGAGGAGTTGGAAATTAGTTTCATGGTCATCTCCATGGCATGTTTCGCTTCGTCCTTTTGGTTCCTACTGGATGAAGTCACCTTTTCCAATCCAGCCATGTGGATTCTCATTGCCGGTTTCTTGAAAAACCTACAGGAACTAGCGAAGCAAGTGTGGCGTCGACACCAGCGACAGATCCAGGTAACGACTTCAGACACAGTCATCGTGGACAAGGAAGGTCGCAAGTCGACGACTTCCAGCAGCAGTGGGGAGGAGCCTCCATCACCTAAAGCTGAGAAGGAAGTTGAGTTGTCCGAGAAGCAGACAACTGACATTCTGGGCAATGCCGAGACGGCGTTGGAGACACTGACGACCTTGGCATCTACGAATGACGGCTGGACGGCGGAAGAAGCTGCTCACGAAAGCATGGCATTGTTCTCTAGAGACGCGAAGCCTGTGCGTATCTTTAAATGTGAAGCTGAGTTTGATGTCTCGGCGGAAGAACTCTTTGACGTCTTGTACGAACAATTCGAAACGAGCAGTTCATGGAACGTGACGACAGCTCAGAACAAGATTCTCAAGAAGCTTGATGACAGCACGGATTTGGTACACGTCGTGTCAGCGCCTGCATTAGGTGGCATGATCACCAGTCGTGACTTTGTCAATTCTCGTACGTGGCGGAAACAAGGTGGTGACGGATACGTTGTCGTCAGCACTTGTGCCGGTAAGAATTTGGTGCCAACAACGAAAGGCGCGACGCGTGGTGTGAACGGCCCGACGGGATTCGTCATCTCCCCGCATGAAGCCTCGCCTTTCAAGTCGCGACTCGTGTGGGTTCTCAACTGTGACATTAAAATGTACTTGCCATCCAGTGCGATTCGTAAAGGTTCATTGAGTGAAATGAACTGCTTTGTGCGCAACCTTCGGAATCACTTGTCTGCGACGAGGGCAAGTGAAAGCGGGACGGTCGAGCCCATGGCCTAAATGATGTTTTCGAAGGACAGAAGATATCATGATGCACATTCTTTACTCTCTTTTTTGGAAATAGTCGATGAGGTCGCAATCTCGACAGACAAGTGATTGAATTAGGAAAAACACAAAAGAAAACTTTTCGGACGCGTACTGGAGACGGAAATTGCAGTCGAAAGCGGAGAGCTAGATATCATAAATATACTACTGCTTATCTTTCGTTTACGACTGCATCTCAAGATGAGATCGGTTTGGTGTCGAGTTCACTTTGTGTTGGATGGTAGCGTAGTTGGACTTTTGTGTCGGTACGCATACTAATTGTCCAAAACGTCTAGCTATATGTTGTTTATACGTGAACTCTACTCTGCGTTGCTATCTTTATCTATGTCTTCAACAGCGACACGATCAACACCGTATCGGTTCCGATTCAGTGGTTTGTTTTCGCCTACTGCTTTCTTTGTCAGAACATCTTCCGTCAAACGTTCGTTGCTTGCAAGAGGATTTTGATCCAAACGTTCCTGTGACTTCAAGTCTAGCGGTTTGATCTTTAAATTTGCGCTTTGACTGGTCTCGTTCACAGTCCAGTACCATGACACGATGAATTTCCACGTTGCGTCTGTCGTTGTCGTGGCAAAGTACTCCCATTGCTTTACGAACATCTCTCTGTTGACTAGATTGGCGTAGTTTAATTCGTCGATGACTTCAATAAGCGCATCCATGACGTCCTGATCGAGCATGATGACATGGAATAGCTCCATTAGTCCCAACGTCCTTGAATACTTTCGACGCTCCTCCGCAACAGCGTTCTCTTTTGCACTGTAAAAATCCCATGTGGACATGACAATGGCCATGAAAACGTTCAACATTAGGATGCAGAATACAATGTTGGAAGAGTAGATGAAAATCGCACCAAGCACGCCACCTGCAGCGTAGATTGGAGCGGGGTCGTATAAGCCAAAGTTGAGTTCAAAGACTCGAAAGAGCGAGCGAGAGAAAGTTGACCATTCGTGGAAGTTGAGTCCGTAGAGTAAGTGACCAGCAAACGTGTAGCCCAAGACCATACACCCATAGATCGGCATGAAAGATAATATCTCTGGCATGGAGCCGTAGACGCTGTGCATGAGACGGTGCCCACCATTGGTAACCTGGAAGTATTTGAGTGCGCGACCGGTAACCTGGAGCAAGTTGCAGATATTCGCGGTGAGCAGGACTTCATCCCAAAACGAAAGACTCTCGGCATGGACGTACTCGTCAAATGATTCCAATGCTTTCATGCGCTGACGTGCATCGCTTGTCTGAACGATATACCGCCACAAGATAATCAGGGTATTAATCAAGATATTCGACCATTCACTCAGCGCGTTGAGTCTGCCGTAACGTTGTAGATACTCCTGGAAGCTAAAGTTGCTTAGTACAATTAAATTCCATAGCTCAAGCAGAAAGAAGTAGGAAACGTGGGCGGTGTAAATGATCTCCAAAATACTTCGAACGACATTGACACGGTTATACCAGTCGTACGGCTCGATACTGGTGATGTGAAGATGACTCTTTGGCAGTACACCTCCAGCAAGGTCGAATTGAATTTTAAGCTCCATGATAGTCCATATCTTTAAGTTGTGGTTGTACAAGGGCATCGTAATATCCACTTGCTTTGTCTGTTGGTCTAACCACTTGTGTTGCTTCATGCGCTCTGCACGCTCAAACTCCTCTCTACCTTCTGTCTCACTACGTAAAAAGTATGTTTGAAAGCCAGCAGTGTAGTTCGTGACAGTGTAGTTAAAAGCTTCGAGCTGATCAAGTTCGTAGGAGCCATTCACAGTTCCATTTGTCCATCCGAAGCTTGCGGTCGAGTCTCGATAACTAGAGAAGCAGGTATAGTCTAGTGTCGGTACATAGTCGCTATAGCATACAGCACCAATGGTGCTGTTTGCAGAAGTATTGAGGGCCTGGTATCGCGTTTGGAGGAGATGGAATCCGCCAACAATCGTGGTATGTGACGCTATCGTGTAGAGCTCATGTGGAAGTCGAACACTTCCATCGCTATTGACTTGGTCATAAATGACATGCAGAAACGAATCTTGGAACCAACGCCAGAAGCTACCGATACTGTAAATATCGTGAAAGTCAAGTGAGTTCGGTGTCGATGAGTCTTCTAATACATCCTTGTACAGAACGTGTCGTATGATGGATCCTACAGCGAAAGAATGTAGAACTTAGACAATGATCTGGATAGTTATTGAAGGACATTTACGGCCAGAAATGTTTCGATCCAAAATGAGAATGGCAACGTAGACGCAGGAAAAGGAGACAAAAATTGCCAATTTGCGTGAAAGCTGTCGAAACTTTCGCTTTTCCCGAAGATCTCGAGCTAAAAACTCTCGAGGGATCTCTTTGGGTCGATTCGGAGCATCTTGTGGGTGCCAAACTGACTGGATTTCGCTTGTTAGCTTCTGTAGAGCTTCGCGAGCAGTACTCGGCCCATCTTGCTCTGTATTCACGTCCATTTACGTAACATAAACGTAAGTGAAACGACAGCGACATCAGGTAGTTTCATCAACGATTCGGACCAATTCCGAAGGTTTGTACTCAAAGCAAAGTATCCCTCACCAACTCCGACGGTACTTACAGACCAAATTCGTACGATAGATGCGTTTCAAGTAGTATATCGGTCAAATGGCAAGTAGCTAAAGCATGTATACATGAAAAGGAGCAAAGACGAAGAAGTTTATGCATATCTGCCTGTACTTTGGCGCAGTTTATCCATCCACATATCTCGTTCTTCAACACTCTTCGCTCGAAGATGGAAGACTCGACCAGCGTCACCTGCCGAAGCACGCTTCTTGCTATTTTTCTCGAAAAATCCACGCTGCTGTTGGAAGACATAGCCTGAACTAGCCATTTCTGGAGGAATAATGTTGATGCCTTCTCCAGCATCGCGTGCTTGTTCAATGTGGCATCTAGTACGCATGTGAATAGCACGATCATTTCGCTAGATATTGTAGGAATATACCCTCTAAGACTTATTTCTTTAATGATCCGACCACGCTCATACTCATCCTTGCTTTTCGCATAGAAGAGATTGGATCCGATGAGAATAAAGTATCTTTCTTTCCAATTGTTTCGCGAGAATGGATTGAAGCTAGAGCCGCCTCCGCCTTGTTTCACAAGATACCCTTGCAGTTGTGTCGTACCCTGTTCCTGCTGCGCTTCGACCACTTGTTCATACGACGCTTGTACCTACAAGAGTAGTTAGCATTGATATGAAGGATATTTGTTATTAGACAAAGTTTATACAGAATTGAACGCGTTTTCTTCCAGGTATCTCCCTTGTTCTGTAGCAGATTGATGGAGGTAGTCCAAGTCTTTCAAAGCTTCCGTTAACATCTCCTTTCGTATCTAGAAGTGAAGAGTGTGAAGGCTTGGTAGAAGATGGGATGGTAGAAAGCATGTACTTGATGTAGCTTGGCAGCATGCACGAGTTGCTTCTTTTTCTCCGACTTGGACCCGATGGACAACTAGTGGACAGATAGACGATGAATACCACAGAGAGGTGATTAGAGAATATAGGCTGTACTCGATGATGCTGGCGTTGCTGGTTTATGAGATCTTCATACGAGTCCTCGTACTCTCGAACAGTATCCTGTCGTAGGATCAGTACACTATGCGCATGGGTAATCAATCATATCGCTTTACCTGAATGGACTCCATATCGTTTTCACGCACTCGTTCGAGCATTTCATTCATTTCTGATAGTTCTGGAACGATTGTGTTTTGCGTGAATTGAGCTAATTCCGTTTTCTACAAGCAAAAGGAGTTTGTCAATCCTAGTCAAATGCGAAAGTATAGAAGTAAGCTACGTACTGCCATGGGACCTTTGGCATTCTCCGTGTAATCTGCCATGAGTTCGTACAAGTGCATTTGGTACGAAATGTAAAAGCGCTATCAAGACGTGTATGAATATAATTCTCTTTCGTCCGACAAGATGTAGACACATGTACCTTGAAAGTAGATGATTCGCATGAGTAAGTGTCCTTTGCATCATCTGGGAGCACTAGATAGGCTTCCACTTTCTCTCGCATCGTTTGATGCAGCTCAGTTAGTACATTTCGACACACTTCCGACGATTGCGCATTGTTCTCATCCTCAATCTGCTTATACGCCGACTGGACTAAGTCTTGAAATAGTTGCTACAGCACAAAAGGAGCATAAGTCTAGATTTCCACTAGTACAAAGTAGCTGTAACTTACACGAAGTAGTTTGTTTAGCTTTCCAGCACACACAGGGAGCGTTTTAAGACACTTTTTCGCCACACGTCTCGCTTCGTCATGGGCATCGTCCAGCTCTTCCATATCCGTCGGTAGCTACATATTCATTTAGCTATGCTGTGCATTGTATCGATTGATAACTTTAAGTGTACCTCGATAGGCGTCGTGTCTATGTTGGCCATAGAGACTTCGTGGAGAACGTACTTGTTGTCGGCCAGATCCAGTCGATTGGATATAGCGTCCCCCAGACGTTCGACCATCAATGTCTTGTACAGTTTCACGCCAGTCTCGACGATATTCATACAGCAATTGCGCACCATTTCCTTCCACAACCGACGACGAAAGACCTACAGGGTCGTACATGAGATACAAGCTCTTGTCTTATAGCTATGCAATATGTACACTAAAGACGTCATCCGTGTGGGCTAGCATCGTGACGAGTAACGACGTTAATAACGGTCCGTTCATCGTAGCCTGTTTTGCATACTGGTTTCGATCGTTCTCGGATATGATCTTTTCCAACTTTTCCACACGCTTATCCATTGCGTCGGAATCGGAAGGAGGGAGCGAAAAGCAAATTTGATCGGGAAAGACAGATACAAATTGGTCGCAAAAGAGTGCACTTGGTGAATCAGGCGCTTGAGATGATAGGACAGTCTCCAAGTAAGCTTGCTCAGCCTGTTGAATGGAGAGATTGGATCCGCCAGCTAGTTCCTTGATTTGAGATGTCGATGAGTTCTGGAGTAGCCATATCAGCTTTGGTTTTTGCGGCAGGACTATGCAGAATGAGTCAGTTGTTACAGGTGTATAAGGCGATCTACGTACCGTAAGGAGGCTTGCCATCATCGTTCGGTTCTTGGTGTAAGAATGCAAATGTGTCGAGTGCCTCAGATGTCAACTCGCCATCGACGACGTGGAGGACAACACTGTTAATCGTATCGAATGAGACTATCATTAAGCTTTCCAATCTTATGGTGAACATACCTGCTGACGGCTGACAATATTTTATACAGGAGTGTATTGAATTCCTACATGATGGGAAAGTAAGATGACGAAAAGCCTACAGCTTCTCCCTTCTGGTAAGAGTAGTATGAAAATGACAGCACACCTCATTTTCTCCAAAGCCAGGGCGATCGAGAACAGCAATGTAGTGGGCACCAGCGTAATTATTACGCCTGACATACAACCACACAGCTCTATCATAACGCCAGTCAGCTTGACAATCATAACGGCATTGATAAGTAGTGATCTACACACTCTTCATCATCCGCAGGTACCTCCCCTTGAATCTCCTGACCATGGTTCACAATCTTTCGTATAATCTCCGTTTTACCAGTATCCTACACATGCCAACAATCGATAAGCATACATTGAAGTGCTTCGAACTGAAGGAATGACAAGCTACCCTCGGTCCATGCACTGAAATGACGTTCATGGAGCCAGTGATGCTCTGGAGGAATTGGAAAGATTCTTGGTCGACATTCACATCCACACTAGCGCCGTCAAATGTGAGCAAACAACCAGCAAATACCACATCGTCGCTAGTGTCCGGCATCTTGTGTTCGATTGTGGGTTCGGCCTATACTCTACGCAAGTCATTCCAGAAGTGGTACGTATCCGGAACAGTATGAACTGTAGTGGTACAACCGTCTAGTAGATCCGATCGACCGCTTCCTTCATACCGGTATGCATGCAAACCACGACCAAAAAGGTAGCTATTTAAAATGGTATGTATTCATACTTGGCTTTCCTATATGGTTTATGAAAAAAGTTAAACGATTTGTGCTAACTTTCGGTTCTATCGTACGTCTCGTCCTGTCGGACGGGTGCTGGTGTAGTCTCCTCGAGACCTATCGCCATCTACACGCACTTGACTATTGCATCGAAATCTAGTATTCGATTGCTCCTATTTGACTTGCATTTCAAAACTGATACACCAACCTCTGTACACTCATCCAGATCCGTTGGAACCAGTGCTGTCGCTGCTGCCTCCACCGGCGACCACAGGCTGAGCGACAGGATATTCATCATCCACAGAGTACGCTCTCGATCGAGAAATAGGTGCACTCACAGTGCTTCCACTACTCCTGTCTTCCACCAACAACCAGACACTTAGCACCAGTGCGAGCACAGCCATGCTCAGCAGCAAGTACATGTCGGCATCGAACGATCCTGTCTCGTCACGCAAGTAGCCGATGAGGATGTTCCCGAACGTGGCACCAATGGCATCCGTGACTTCTACGATACCAAAGGCGCCTCCGAGACTCTTCTTGTCGACGGTGCCTGGGATGGCGGCCATAAGGATCGTTGGTGTGAACGACAGACAGATGGAGATGAGGACCATGGAGACCATCGGGTCGATCGACGTGAAAATCATCATCGCATACGCCACGACAGCCATGATGGAAGATAGGATAATCATGTACAGCCTCCCACCAAAGTGGTCGATGGCAAAACCGATCGCAGGCGCGAAGATGACAAAAGTGTGGGACAAAGAGCTGATGTACCCGGCCTTGACAAGCGAGTAGCCGTAGTTCTGATACAAGTAGCTGCTAGCGACGTTCTGGAAGAGATGGAAGACGTTGATAAAGGTGACGTGGAGGATGTTGACGACCCAGAACATGCGAGGGAACTCCTTCAAAGTCTTACAGGACACTTGCTTTGCGCCTCTGCTGCTGCTCAGCTTGAGCTGGTGCTGCCTCCGCTTCTTATCTGCATACCCCTGCAGCCAATGCAGCTGCGGATCGAGAAGTTCATTGTTCGCCACGCGGTTGCGTACAATGTTTTTCAATTGCGTCGTGTAGTTCACGACGAGGATACCGACAAAGACACAAATAACGCAGATGATCGCGCCGTACCAGAGCGCATACTCGTATCCGCCAAAGAAGAGAGCAATCGGCGCTGTAGTTGACTTGGCTAGCATCTTGGAGATGTTGGTGACTGCTACCATGACGCCCATGGCGAACGTCAGTTCTCGATTGCGGAACCAGAAGGCTACGAAGACACGAGAGCCGACCACGACGCTGCCTTCTCCAGCACCAAAGAAGAGTCGACCAAAGAGTGCGAGCCAGAAGAGTTCAAGCTGCATGCCAATGGCAAAGATGGCTTGACCGACGCAAATCCAGGCGAGGAAGAAGACAATGCTGTCGTGGCCACGCTTATCCAGAATACGACCACCGAAGAGTGGGATGAGCATGTTCGGGACGGACACAACCGAGATGAGTGCACCGTACATGGTGTTCGTGATAGGGAAGTCTGGATCGTCCAGCATGAGCTGCTCAATCGATGACATACCGTTCTACAAGATCCAATTGTTAAATACACTTGTGCCTTGTGGGAATAAGCAAACTCTGTTACCTTGACAAAGTGTCCGCCGAACGGAATAATACTCATGAGGACGAGAAGGTAGAATCGGTGGCTAACGGATGTCGTCATCCAGAACTTCCATGCCGATGCATGCTGCAATGGCGACTTTGGACGTGTGGGAGAGTCGACATCAGGTGATGACAGCATCAGTGGCGTGTCCTCCTTGGCATTCGACGACGGTGGTGCCGAGACGTAGGACGGTTCGACGAAGTTACTGTCGATGGATTCCTCATCGTAGTTGGAATTATAATTGCCATTGGACTTGGATGCCATATTTGCGCTTGAATTGCACTCTATCTGCACGGGTGTCTGCTGGACCTACAGCAAAAGGCCGAATGGGCTCGTGGCTGATTGCTCGTAGCCTTATGTGCGAAACACATATCGCACATAAGAGGCGTGGTCCTAGCCAATGAAAAGGAAGCTATGCATCTGTTTTGGAGCGAACACTTCATGACGCAGACACAACTTCAGCATCCTGCTCGATGGACAGGGGATCTGATGTAGACGAGCTAAGGATACCTTCTCTATCCGAACAAAATCTAAAATCGTGCATTTAAAGATATCAATCTGAAGGCATCTCTAGTACATGAATTCAACGGAAACCTTACTATAGATTCTATTTTTGCATGGACGAGGAGACACTTGAACAGTATGCCCAAAAGGAGAAAGCTTATTGGAGCGAGGCCCGTGGGGTGGAATAAACGTGACTGGCCTTGAAGCCAGCAATCACAGGTGCCTCCTGCCAACGTCACATTGCGTCGTCCGCCTATGACTTCTGCGCAATACTGGTGATACTGGTGCTTTACCACACTACTCGAATGCAGTCTATTGCACGCAGTATAAAGCTGCGTCTCTTTGACACCATTTGATGAAGTCATGCCTCCTCTTGTCAAGTATCATCTAGATGACCTATCGGCTACTGACTACGCAGGTGAAGCCGAAGGCGCTTCTATACACCACACGCATGCAAATAGAGCTGATGCATCGTTACTTGACGGAAAGATACGGTGACCCAACTACTGTCCCTCGAAAGGATGCACTTGCGACCTTTAAGCATACGTGGCAGATTCGCGCTTGCAAGCTTCATACAAACTATCTGTGGTGTATCCATCAAGCATTGAAGTAGACCGCTCGTCTACGATAGTTCCAGCTCGTCTGGTACATGCTGCAGCAGTCAGCTACCCAGGTTACTTGGTTCTATGGAACAGCAAGCGGCATATATCCGTATACTTTTCAACTCACCAGCGGGCTATCAGTATGCACGAAAGCATGCAAAGTGGTCGGAAAGAAGATACGTTTGGTTGGAAAGCATTCAATTTTAGATCATGATCTACACTTCAAGCTCTTTCGGATGCATAAAGGATCTGTAGTGCTTGATTAAAAAGCATAAAGTTGAAGAGAGGTGAAAGATGTGAAGACAAGGACTAAAGTTGCGTTGAAGAACCGGTCAAGTGATCGAAATGACTTTAATCAGTTGCAGTAGAAGTTGCAATCCGTTCGACAATAAGCGTAGAAAGCAATCCTTCTGCCGACTGAGTTCATCTATGGTGGAGTCAATGCAGCTGGCACGCATGCGCTTAGGACCGACCTTACATCGCTTCGTGCTTTGTTTGTGAAATCAACCATTGCCTTTCGATGAGGTCATTCTTATCAAATTTGGTCGATTGAGCAATTGAGGGGTGCAGTCACATCATTTAGCTGATGCAGGATATCAAATGGAGTCCACCACAGAACTAGAGTATTATTTAATACATATGAATGTACTACAACACGGAAGCGCGAGAAGAGATAGGAAGATTGGGATGGCGCAAATCGAGTTATATGCAACTGCTGGGCCTAATTGGCAGCTGAGTAGCTTTAAAATGAAACACTGACTCAAGGCATTCTTCGACTTTACTGTATTCGTCGCTACACCCGCTGAAATGCTCTCGTGGAGGTTCGTATGCCCAAATTACCAAAGTGTTATGCTTGCTGTAAGAGTTTATTTGAACTCCCGCTTCTGCACTTGGTAATAGGATTAAACGCACTTCTAAGTATACGACAATTACGACACCTTACAGTATCTATGAAGTGAAGATCCACTCTTAATTGCTGACTCTTCGTCGCATTGGAATGCAAGAGTGCCCTGTTTACACAGCAGACAACTGGTAAACTTCAATATAAACTTGCAAAGTTGTATGCACTTTGAGCGTCTATTCTAGCGATATAGATGCATGATCCACGTAACCTGCTAAAGCTTTTGCATGAACAAGATTCAGATTTGTCTTGCCTCTCTCGGCAATCGACATTATCCTCAACTGAACAAACAATAAATCGTCAAGCTCATTCATCGAGAGAACACCAGCATAATTGCCGATACGCTACGTTCATTCATTACCACATATAAAGGGTGGTACAGACGTTCATTTGGGTGAGTTTCAATTCCTTTTGTTGGTACTCCAGATAATTCTTTACCTACATCTACCAGTCTAAAAACTCCTAAATCCCATCGCACACATAACAGACGTAGCCACTCCTCCTGTTTCGACCTTCTTCTACCCCGCTGGCAGCATACTCTGTAAAGCTAGCTCCAAACCGCTTTATATCCAAACTTCCATCTTGCTTCAACTATCATGCATACGCCTTTAGCAGATCCAACAACGTTCTGACAACCTTCCATGTCGTATACAACATAACCGATCGGTCAGAATCGCACCAACCAGCCAACGGGTATCACCGATCCACAGTTCATTCCAAGGAGTGTACCTGACTTCCAAGGATGAGTGATACGGATGCCCTCACAGAGTGTCTCGAGACGGCAGTCTTCCACCCGACTCGTGCGAGTGACATGGAAGCGCTCCAGGTATCTTTGTGGCTCCTAGATATCCAATTCCTCCTTGCTAATCAACCGTATCATGACAATAGAGCAATGTGCTTGGTGAAATTGAAAACGGATCGCTTCCGCTTAAACGCACAGCTAACAAGCTACTTACGGCAGCATTTCAAAGTCGTCATCGCGCATCCGATTTGGCGCTACGTGGCCTCGTAGAAGCGCTTACGAAGCAATCGATTGAATTCGCCACTGTTTTTACCACGATCTTAGCGAACAGGTACAAGCAGACTACGCATGCCTTCGCTTCAGTGCGTCTCGTTGTTATGCAGCTGACGTGCACGCTTGTCAAAACTGCCATCGCGCAGGACGCGAGTCAAATGAACGCAGCGTGGGTACCCACACTAGCAAATCTTCAGTCCAAGATAATGGAAGCTGCATTGTACGATGTGGAGAGGATGCAGACAGGAGCGCGAAAGAGTCTACTACAGCTATTGCAAGCGCACCCAGACCTCATTCCCATCTACTCCAACGTAATCATCCAATGCGACGACAAGGAGCAGACTCACTATCAGTTATGGACTGTGCTAAGTGCCTTATCCAAGGTCGATGCTGCTACCATGGAGAGTATCTGGAGTAAATATGCGTTCTGGGCCTTTGAAAGCAAGAGCAAAGCGACAGTTGTAGCTGCGTTTGATCGTCACGACGTTCGTTTCCGTGGTTTGGATGCAGCTACATTCGATACGGCGATTAAGCCGACGATGTCCAAGGCGTTGAAAAAGTCTCCTGACAGCATTTTAGACGCCACTCGTGCTTTTGTCAAGGGGTCATCAATCGATTTCGGACAGTACTTGGACGAAATCTTCTTGTCGTTGCTCACCAGTAAGCTTCGTGCTCAAAAAGATGACGTTCGTCATGCTTGCCTTTTCTTAGCAAAGGAGCTCGTGCAGTCTTTCACGGACGTAGAGCCGTTGTCCAAGCTCGTGAGCAGCATGGCGCAGTTACTCGAGGGAAAGCATGGTATTCTAGCACAGTTTTACCAGCGTGAAGCTGCGTTTGCTGTCCTCTTATTCTCGGCGGAAAAAGCAAAGTCGTTCTTGTCAGTCTCAGATGCAGAAAATGTAGCTAAGGATGCAGTAGCTGCGTTACTGAAAGCAGTTAAGAAGGAGGCGCATGACCAAACGCGTCATTTGGGTCAAATGGCATTGGGTACGTGGATGGCAGTCGGGCAGGTCGTGAGTGACGAGTGTGCTAGTGCGATCAAATCGGGTCTAGGCAACAGCTCCGAGCCAGTTGTCGCAGGATACTTGCGAACTTTAGTCGTGTACTGCCAAGTCTCCGAGTCTATTGGCGTGGCGTATGCGGATAAAGCTGGTGTCTTCACGACTGAAATCGTTAAAGTGATTCAGGACAGTAATAAGAAGGTTAACATCGCCCATTTGGATGGTGTATTGGCCATCGCGCTTGCAGGCATGCTGTCGTTGTCCAGCAGTGCGATTGGCGCTCAGATGACGCAGGACAAGGTCGCTGACATCATCCTCGATTCATCTTCGTTTGTGGATAACTCCGTGTCGACTGTGCTGCAAACTGCTGCGACGCAGTCGAAGCAAAACAATTCAATCTTTGGCGTCGAGACGACGGAGATGACAGCAGTCGCTGCGCTACCGAGTGCCCTTACGTGGGTGCTATCGTCCGACCAGACGGATGCCACGGCTGCTCATAAGCTGCTTATTGAGTTGCTGGTGTCGTCCGTGGCAAGTGCTCGTGAAAGCTCTGCGAACGCCATCTCGAGTATGTACGCGTCTACGCTCGTGCACTGTCCTGGTCTCGTAACTGCCTTTGAACGCAAGCTCGTGAACGTTGCAATTGCACAGGAAAAACAGACCGCTAATGCGAATCCAAGTGATGACCCGCCTGCGTCGCTTGTACCACAGCCTGGCACCCTTCGACGTGCGCTTCGTGTACTAGTACCCAGTAGTCTCCGGGAGGAGGAGAGTGTCCGTGACCTAGTCCTCCCACTAGCTCTTTTCATCGCCCACCATCCTTTCTTGGTGGACAATAAGCGTTCGGATGGCTATGCTCGTGAATGGAAGCGTACTCAATTGCAATTCATTACGCCCGTCACATCGGATGAAGTGAAGAAGATGAAGGAAGAAGACGATATAGTGGAGACGAATGAAGATCGTGTGGATCACTTGTTCGAGTCGAGTGAAACGCTTTATGCGAGTGTCTTGGACCTTCTTGCTGATGGACAGACAGGTAAATTGTTTTCCAAGGTGCAGGTGGATCGTATTGCTGCGCAAAGAGTCGTGGCAACGATGCTCCAGTTTGCCGGACTTGGCGAAGGAGAGCGTTTGGCACTCAACGACGTGATTGAGAAGCGTGTGATCGAGCGCTTGTCGAATGAGAACATTTCTTCTATCTCGGATGACGACGTCGATGTCTTCTATACACCAGATGACGTTTTGCGTGCTGTTGAAAAGAATAACGGAGCTGCGAATGGCAGCAGCAAGAGCAGTCGCCGTGGTACGAAAGAAGAGCAGTGGGAGCAAGAAGTGCGTGAAGAGTTGGAACGTAAGAAGGCGCAAAAGGGAAGCAAGACGACGACATACTCGAAAGAAGAAAAGGCGTTGCTTGCTCAGCAACAGCAGCGTCGTGTGGAGCTGCGAGAGACCGTCCACATCGTATCGTCTGTGCGTGAAATGGTAGAGATGTTGGCTACAACTAGTCCGGAAGAGCTGCATCCAACACTCCCGTACCTATTGCAATCCGTTCGTCCTCTATTTGAGTGTCGTCTATTCCCTCAGACATCTGCCGATATGCTACGTTCCATGAGCAAGGCTGTGTCTCCAGCCTTACTCCGTGATGATTATGAAGACATCTCGAGCTCTCTTCGTGTTGCTCTTGAGCTGGAACAAATGGATTCCAAGAAGGACGTGTTGGAAAGTATGAACAACTTGTTCTCACGTACGTTGGCGAGTCTCATGGACCATGTCTTTGGTTTCCAATTCGCCAGTGAAGGAGACTACGACGTCGAAGCGCCGTGCAACCGCCTGCATCCACCAACGTTTCACCTGGTCTTCCCTATGTTGCGCATCATTGCGCTGTATGAGCCGTCATTGAGAAAGTGGGCGTTGCCACTTATTGCTGCCCACGCCGCCATGATCCCACAGGAAGAGGAAGAAGAAGTGGGCGACGTTGATGCTCAATTCCTTCTCCGCAAGCCGATCATTGAGCTCTCGCTGCAAGTGCTGCAGCAACTAGAGAATGACGAAACTGTTCCTATTGCGAATCCTGGACTATTCCCGAGTCAAATCCTCGCACAGACGTGTAAGGGAGCAGAGCTGTCATCAGAGCAGTGGAAACTTTTGCTAAGTGACGATGGACTACTCTCCGAGTCCGAGGACACTCGTATGGCGTGTCTTAGTGCGTTGTACGAGGTCGTGGAAGACCCAGAGTCATCGTTTGAGACGCACAAGACGGACGAAACACTTGCTGCTCGCCTCTACTACTGCTGCTTTGACTGTGACGAAGGAAATCGCGAGACGGCCAAGGAGATCTGTGAGTCTTCTGGTTGCCAGCTACCAGCATCGTACGCAGAGACACTGCTTCCACTTCTTAACCACATGCATGCAAGTGTTCGCGAGTGTGCTGCTCTAACGATTGCAGACGGCATGCGTCAATATCCAGAGTCAGTATCCTCTGTCCTGAGTAAGCTGCAGGAACAATTTGAAAGTAAAGTGCCGAAGCCTTCGGATATGTTGGATGAATTCGGGATCCCGAAGATCCGTCGTCCTGGAGATGGAGAAGATGTTGAGGCAAAGGAAAGCTACCTCCCACGTTGTGGTGTCGCTTTGTGTCTTGAGAAAGCAGCCAAGACAGCGTCCTTGTCGAGTGAAAAGGTGAAAGAGGTGCTTGGTTTCATCGTCGATATCGGACTGCCGGATCCGCATGCGGAAGTTCGTGGTCAAATTCGTAAGAGTGGCGTCCAGATCATTGACAAGTTCGGTGGTGGAGACAATACCATGCCATTGCTGCAGATGTTGGAGAAAGTGTTGGATGAGACGCCGACTTCGGATGGCAAGTCGACGCAAGATGTGAGTAAGAACGATCGCCAGCGAGAAGGTGTCGTCGTCTTCCTCGGAGCTCTCGCTAAGCACATGGACAAGACCGATCCCAAAGTCTCGAGCATTGTCGATTCCTTGGTCGAATCGCTTAACATTCCATCCGAGTCGGTCCAACGATCCGTCGCGAACTGTTTATCTCCTCTCATGCCAGCCGTGAAGGAGCGTAGTCCAGACATTCTGGAGGACTTGCTGAAACGTGCTACGACCGGAGAGACATTCGGAGAGCGTATGGGTGGCGCGTATGGTGTATCTGCTGTTGTGAAGGGACTTGGTATCTCTGCACTCAAGCAGCAGAGCGTCATTCCGCGACTGGAAGAAGGCATGAAGAGTGGTGCCAATGGACGTCAAGGTGGTATGCTCGTGTTTGAGTGTCTTAGCAAACGACTTGGTATCTTGTTCGAGCCATACATCATCGTCATCCTGCCAATCATGCTTAAGTGCGTTGCTGACAGCAGCTCCCAAGTGCGTGAAGCTGCTAACCACACGGCACAGGGGATCATGGCTAATTTATCCGGACATGGTGTCAAGTTAGTGCTCCCATCTCTACTCAAGTCGCTAGACGACAGTGCCTGGCGTACGAAGCAGGCCGGTATTCGTCTGCTCGGATCCATGGCCTACTGTGCACCCAAGCAGTTGGGTACGAGTCTGCCACAGGTCGTACCGACGCTTACAGAGTCACTAGCGGACTCGCATCCAAAGGTCCGTGAAGCTGCGAAGAAGTCGCTTCGAGACATTGGCTCTGTCATTCGCAATCCAGAAGTTGCATCCATTTCCCACGTACTCTTGAACGCTTTGGAAGATCCGAACAAGCACAACGCCGATGCTTTGCACCATCTCCAGTCTACGTCTTTCGTCCACGCGATTGACGCTCCGTCGTTGGCGCTCGTGATGCCGACCATCACGCGTGGACTTAAGGACCGTACGGGCGATGCGAAGAAAAAGTCGGCTCTTATCGTCGGTAGCATGTGCTCCATGATCAACGACCCGAAGGATCTAGTGCCATACATGGACATGGTTCTCCCGAGTCTCCAAGGACAGCTCATGGATCCGATTCCAGAGGTGCGTGCCGTGGCTGCTAAAGCTATGGGCAACCTCGTTAAAGGTTTGGGCGAAAAGCACTTCTCCGACATCCTGTCGTGGCTATTGGATGCCATCAAGGATGATACAGGCAGTGTTGAGCGATCTGGTGCTGCTCAAGGTCTGTGCGAAGTGCTCGTGGCACTTGGTGGCGACCGCGTGGAAAGCACCGTTGCCAACGACGTGCTTCCTCTTGCGAGACACCCAGACTATCCTGTCCGAGAAGGTGTGCTATGGGTCATTGCGTTCTTGCCTCCTGCACTTGGCAAGAGCTTTTCCATCTTCCTTAAGGAAGCACTACCGATCATCGTGTCTGGTCTGTCAGATGAAGTGGAAAGCGTACGTGATGTCGCGATGCACGCAGGACACGTCGTCGTCAATGCGCATGCGGTCAGCCACACGCGCGACATCCTCCCGTCGCTCGAACAAGGACTCTTTGACGATAGCTGGCGCATTCGTCAAAGCAGCGTCACGTTGCTTGGTGACCTCATGTACCGTATCAGCGGCACTCGCTCCACTGGTACTGGCGAAGGCGATGAAGACGATGCAGCAGGCAGTGCTGCCGGTGATCGTGCGATCATCAAGATCCTGGGTATGCAGCGTCGTAACACCATTCTCTCGGCTCTGTACATGATCCGAAGCGACACTTCTGCTGTCGTTCGTCAAAGTGCTTTGCAAGTGTGGAAGAGTGTCGTGGTGAATACACCCAAGACACTCCGCCAGATCTTGCGCACACTCATGGATGCTATTATCGGCGCATTGTCAGGAGACAGCGTTGAGAAACAGACGATGGCTAGTCGAACGCTTGGTGAAATCGTTCGTAAGCTTGGAGAACAGGTTCTACTGGAAATTGTTCCGATCTTACGCGCTGGATTGAGCGAACATAATCCGAGTGGAACGAGGCAGGGTGTGTGCCTGGGCTTGGCAGAAGTCATCGAGTGCTCTACCAAGAAGCAGCTGGAGGACTTTATCGAGACGCTCGTTGAAGCCATGCTCGATGGACTCTGCGACGACCTTCCAGAAGTCCGATCGTCTGCTGCCCAAGCATTTGACAGTCTGCACAAGGGTGTCGGCTATCGCGCCATCGACGAGACCATCCCGTCTCTCCTGCAGCGTGTTAACGATGCCAGTAATGTCGAACAACAGAGTCGTGCGCTCAATGGTGTCCATGAGATCCTACGCGTCAAGTCAAGAGAAGTGCTACCGTACATCGTCCCGCGTCTGCTAGTGACTCCATTGTCCAAGACGTCTGTGCGAGCTCTGGGTAAGGTGGCTCAAGCTACTGGTGCCACCATCCACTTCCAGATCGAAAAGATCTTCGGAACGCTCGTTGCAGAGCAAATCAAGATGCATGATGCTGGAGATGAAGAGACTGCAGATGAGATAAAATCGACGCTTCAAGACATTGTGCTTAGTGTCGAAGATCCTGGTATCCACTGGCTCGTGTTTGAGCTGTGCAAATACTGCGAGAGTGAGTCGAGTCAGGAACGCGCGTTGGCACTGAGTCTCGTGGCCGAGTTCTGCCGCAAGACACAGGCTTCATACAAGGACCAGGTGGCCATGTTGCTCAAGCAGATCTTGCGTCACATGAACGACAGTGACGAAAGTGTGGTCAAGGCTTCTTCGGATGCTCTGAGTGCGATGAACGTGTCCATTCGTCCGGAACTGTTCGTGCAGCATCTTTCGTTCATCCGACAGACGATCAATTCCGTCGTCAGTGATGCGAAACATCGAAAGGGTGGTGCAGCAGGCAGTACAGACTTCCAGTTGCCGGCGTTGTGTATTCCCAAGGGTCTCGAGCCGTTCCTACCGGTCTACCAGCATGCGCTCATGCACGGTTCAACAGATCAGCGTGAAGATGCGGCTGCTGGACTCGGTGAACTCGTGCTGGTGTCGAGTCCAACGATGTTGCGACCGTACTTGATTAAACTCACAGGTCCACTCATTCGTATCGCTGGTGACCGATTCCCTGGACATGTCAAGTCTGCGATCTTGAGCACGCTAGAGATCTTACTGTCCAAGGGTGGTGTCGCGCTTAAACCGTTCCTTCCTCAATTGCAAACGACGTTTGTGAAGGCTTTGAATGACAATGCGACAGAAGTGCGTGCACATGGCGCGTCTGCGTTGAGTAAGCTCGTGACGTTGAGTCCGCGTATCGATCCACTCGTGGCGGAGTTGACGGAGAAGCTGAAGACGACGACGGGAGGTATTCGCGACGCGAACTTGGAAGCTATTGGGTCTGTTGTGGAGGCTGTGGGCGACAAGTTGTCGTCGACGGTGAAGAACAATCTGGAGGAAGCTTTGGAAGCTCTACTGGAAGCTACGGAAGACAAGGTGCGGTACCCATCGAGCCGATCGTTGGCTCTTCTTGTCGTGTCCGATGCTGAAGAGGGCGCTTCCAAGACGCTCAAGTACGGACTGGTCAACCACAGCGACTTGGCATCCCTGCCGTGGACACGTCGACAGAGCGCTTGTACGTTCCTAGAGCTTGTGCTGAAGAAGGAACCGTCGTGGTTGAGTGATATCAGCGCCGACTTGAGCAAGGGCTTGTTCCAATTGGCGGAAGATGACAAGATGGATGTGCGATCGAGTGCGATGCAAGCGGTTGGCGCATTCGTCAAGCACCAGGGTACCTTTGTAACTACGTTCGTACCTGTGCTAGCGACGAACATTGCTAGCTCGAACAAGGAAGTGGCTCGTGGATCGCTTAAGATCACGAAGCAGCTCGCAAAACGTGATCCGGAAAGCATGCGGCAATACTTGCCAGCACTTGTGCCCGTCACCTTCCAGTTGATCAAGGGTGGAAACGTCGGCGTGAAGCTAACGGCTGAACGAGCACTGTTGTATCTGTTGGAGATTCATACTCGATCGGAAACGTTGAACGAGTATGTCAAGTCGACGTCGCCACAAGATGGTAAGATCATTTCGGAGTACGCTCGACGAGTGTTGACGAAATTGAAGACGGACAGCGATGACGAGGAGTAGTTGTGTTTTCAGATAAAAAGCAAATACAAGGCGACTCTCATTTTTCAATACACTCGATGGGCAAAAGTATCTATATGATCAAAATATATGGAATGCAGGAAGAGATCGAGATCGTTCTCGTATCACTGTGTAGTACGATAGGTGTTTAGCGGTTGGAAATTGGTACTAGCATGAGTCGAGTCGAGTCCGACAGGATCGACACGATCGTTGGAATTGCCGACAGTGGTTGGAACGGCGGAAGGCTGGACTTCCTGATCTACAATGTACCCTCTCGCTCGCAGCTCTTGTTGTTCGCTCGGTACAGCACACAAACCAGGCTATCATATCATTTCGTAAAGATAGATTTTTATAATATATACCATAAAATGTCATACCCATCGCCATCGAATGATCATCGATAGAGCGACTGCGTACGCCAAGGTTGTGGCGGCAACGGTAATGCTAAAGCAGTCGCCATTGTCGAATGGACCAAAGTACGACTGCCACAAGATGAGCACAACCATACAAAGCACGCCGGTGGAAAAGATGGAGAAAAAAGGTAAAAACCCGATCAAGACGACGATACGTTGGGATGGGTTTCCAAGATGCAAATAGAGTGCCGTGAAAATGGCAAAGATAGTCAATGTGATGCTACATATCAACAGAGCCCTCTCAATCTGCACCAGATGCCATTTGAACGGTCCGATCTTCTGACAAAATTTTTCAGAGTCTTCTTTACTCACCGGTTGATCGTCATACCTGTCAGAAGATGATTAATTTTTATTTTTAATCTCTGCTGTAGCGATAAACTTACTCTGTGAACCGATGGACTTTACAATAGTCTCCCCAAGAAATTGGATCACCCTTGCCGTCATCAAAGTCAAAAGACCACAGTCCGGCAGTGACGACTCCATCGCTCGTTACATTCAGCCAGTGCGACCGGAGGACGGCAAAAAATAGCAGCGTACAGATGATTACGATGCACATTATCTGGTTGGCATTCGGCAGTCCATAATGTCTATGGTGTGCTCTGAGTCCACTACGCCACCAGTGGGACCGTCGACCTGGAACAATCCCATTATATGAGTCCTTCCGGCCGACCCCGAAGGCCGACAGCACCGACCTATACCAAGACCTGTCGCCTGCCACTTTGATAGGAGGACGTAGCAAACAGACTCGATTCGAGTGATAAAAGAAGGATGGACAGCTAGTATCTACTGTGCTCCAGGTTCTTACTCGATGCTTTATTCGACAAACCTATCAAAGCGGTATATCGATGCGCCGTTTAGCATGTTGCCTAATCTACGGACGATTCGTATAAACAGGTCATGGGATTATTGTCAGTATCCTGTGAGATTTAATAAAAAAGAAAAGAACCCTTGAGCCATAATACTCAGACACTTCGACACAAGCACTTGAGCGTCCAAGAGCGAGACTTGAGCATGGGACTTCAGGAAAAGATTAATGCGAATCCGACAGTGTATGCTGTCGCAACGACACAGGACAGGAAGTTTGACGTGCATGATGACTCGGATGAAAACACGCCTGAGCCATTCGAAGCGGATGAAGTCTTTGGTACGTTCCTATCGTCCTGGATGGCGAGAGGTTGTATGATCCTGACGGTGAATTGGAATAGAAATGCTGCGTCATGTGAACGATCCGGAGCATCCGTTGACGTTGGAGCAGCTCAAGGTCATTGAACTAGAGAACATTCACGTGGACGACGCGACCAATGAAGTCACCATCTTCTTCACGCCTACCATTCCTCACTGCAGGTATGTCTACTACTTCATGTACGATAAAAATGCTTTTTGCTAACGTCTGAGTACAGCATGGCAACGTTGATCGGTCTG